>JASTWR010001839.1:0-32247 GCA_030770355.1 Harpagoxenus sublaevis | reverse complement strand
AAGCGTATATCGCGCTCTTCATCTGTCTCGCGACCCGCGCGATACACTTAGAGTTGGTAGGAAATTATTCCACGTCCGCATTCTTAGATGCTTTCTCCCGGTTTTGCGCTCGTCGAGGATTGCCGGAATCAATGTACTCCGATAACGGAACCACGTTTGTGGGAGCCGACAAAGAGTTGTCGCAAGCATATCAAGCCGCAGTTAACGATCCGAATTTTCTCAACGCTACCGCGTCCGATAATGTCAAGTGGCATTTCATCCCCCCGTCCGCGCCACATTTCGGTGGTTTATGGGAAGCAGGGGTCCGTAGCGTAAAACATCATCTCCGCCGGGTACTCAAAGATCACACGCTCACATTTGAAGAGCTAACGACTTTATTGTGTAGAATCGAAGCGTGTCTTAATTCGCGTCCCCTCGCCCCGTTGAAAGACACATTGGATGACTACGAAGTCTTAACGCCCGGACATTTTTTAATCGGATCTGCGATCACGGTCAATCCGGAGCCTTCTTTGTTAGATTTACAAGAAAATCGGCTGTCGCAGTGGCAGCGCGTTCGTCATTCGACCGAGCGCTTCTGGAAATTGTGGCAAACCGATTACGTAAACACGTTGCAACAACGTATTAAATGGAAAAAATTGAAAACGCCCGTGAGAATGGGGCAACTCGTTTTATTGCGGAATGCCACATTGCCTCCTTGTAAATGGGAGCTCGGCCGAATCACTCAGTGCCACGCCGGCTCCGATGGATTGATTCGGGTAGTAACTGTCAAAACCGCGACGTCTGAGTATACCCGTCCTATCGTGAAACTATGTTTGCTACCGATTGACTGTGAGACGCTTTCTGACGAGACTTCCGAAAACGATTCGAATTCTCTTCAGCTTCCGCGTCCCTAATCAGTTCGTCACGGCGGGCGGTCCGTGCAATATTCCCCCGCATAGAATGTAAGTATTGTACAGCGTTATTCAGTAAAGTGTTGTAAAATAAAGTTCTGTGATAGTTATGTAAGTCTGCGTTCGATTAGTTTATAAGATTCATTGCGTCCTCATATCGACCTCCTCGAATCTCGTCAAATACATAGGGTTTTCTTTAATGGAGGAAGAAAATTTCGAAACTAAAGCTTCGAGGCGGGCGGTATGTTTAGGATTGGATAAAAATTCGATAAAGTCGGTATAATGGGCGCTGTAGCGACAGCAAACGGCCCTGGTGCGAGCACAAACAACCCTCGGGATCGACCCGAGCTCGCCCGGAATCACCCGGTTGTCGCGCCTATTATTCCGACCTCGCGGCTGCACACCGCGCACGCGTTTCCTAATTTATGTATACCGCGCAACGCGTTACATCGTGGATCGATGGTGATTCGTCCTTTGCGAGCTCAACGACCCCCGTCGAGGGTCTCCTATCGGGACGAAGGACGATCGTGATCGATCCGCGCTCTCTTCTGTTCGGTCTCTCTAAGAGAAAAGTCGAGCCGGCCGTTTGCGACAATTATAACATCGGGAGTGTTCTCGAAAGTAATTGCGCGGCGTTCGTTAAGTTTCAGCGCGATCCGCACCCGCTCGATTGGTCGCCGCGTGAAACATCGCACATCGCTCTTTCGTTCACGTGAAAGGAAGAGTGAACCGGTATTCGTCGCGTTAGCACCCGATTGATTGGTCATCGCGCGAATTCCGGGAAATCGGTTACGCATCGAGCACCCGTGCCAAGGGTCGCCTCGTGCATCCAAGTTTCGTCGCGATCTGCTCCCGCTCGATTGGTCGTCGCGCGAAACGTATCATTCCCGAGTTTTCCGTTCGCCAGAGATTCGAAGTGGCGAATCATTGTGACGGATCACGCATTTCCACCGTGCGCGGTAGCGTGATCTTCCGAGAAAGGACCGTGTCGACGTCGATACCGTCACGCGATTCACCCGGTTTTTCGCGAGTGCATCCGTCCGATCGTTGCGAGAAACCGGCGAAAGCTCCGCGGAGCATTTTTCTATTCATCGAAGCGGGCGGTCGATCCCGATATCGAGCCCGCTCGCGGCCATCTTGTCGTGCCGCGCCGTTCTCATCGTTAACGCGGAATTACCGCGTCTCGTGCGTTTAAGTTACGTTTCATGTAAAACTCGTACCCGCTATCACGTTTCGAGTGACTGTAAGGGCGCCTGAGCATCTCGCGAGGCAACGCGTTCGCGGTCGCTCATCTGCGTCGCGAGCAAGATATCCGTCGGTCGCGTCAAGATCTCCGATCGCGAGGGCGGTAACCAATCGCTCTTCAAGATTTCCGTGTCGCGAGCCATCGCAGAGAATCCGAGTGACGCAAGATTTCCGTTCCGACATCTCCGCAGATGCTCAGCCCGCTCGGTCGCGCGAGTGCGAAACACGTTGTAAACTTTCGTGTGAATAAATTGTGCTCGTGAATAAAAAACAAAAGTGCGCGTGTCATCTCTCTCCCCTCCTCGCGAATCCTCTCGGACCTTGCCTCGCGCCCTTGTCAGGGTGGTCCCGGCATTCAATTTCGTGTCCCGAGGTTACCTCGGCCGAGCACGAAACAGATTGGATAATAAAAAATGATTTAATATTTCATATTATATACTTATGTATTTCATATTTTATTTTCTACATATTTTTCTTAAATGCATTTTATACTTAAATATCATATCATATCATATCATATTTCATATTTCATATTTCGTTTTATACATATTTTTTACTTATATTTTATACTTATATTTTACACTTGTATGTAATACATATTTTTATGTTCTACATATTTTTTATACAGTAAAAAATAAATGTCTTTATATATTAAATCACGTTGTCCTTGTGTATCCATGAATTGTGCGATCCGTCGAATTCCAGCCATTTCACATAAACCTCGTCACCTCTCCTGCGAAGTACTTTCTCCACGAGATACACGTCTGGATAGGCCGCGCGATGCAGCTCGTGCTCGTAGAATCCTCCGGTGACAGATTTTCCTCGATAGTCTTCGAGTAGATAGGTAACGGGATTAGTACGCTGCACTTTAACAATTTTAAAAAACCTCGGTCGTCCAATTCGGCGTGTAACCTTTCTCGAAAATTGTCTTGTACTTGCTGACGCGTACCGGGTCGCCTACTTTGAACTTTGCCGGACCCGCGATCTTTATCTCGCTGTACACCGTGTTCAAGAGTCTTTCGGCGATCGCGGGAGTAACGTCGACGGGCCGCACGCCGATCGTTCGATGCTTGCGCGCGTTGTAATCCGACACGAGTCGCGATAACACGTCGACCCACTTGTAAGTCCCATTGAGCGTAAACATCTTCCACATGTCGTTCTTCAACGTGCGATTGAATCGCTCGACGACCGATGCTTTCATCACCGAATATGTAGAATAATGATTGATGCCGTGTTTTCTCATGAGACGCTGCACGTCAGCGTTGTAAAATTCCTTCCCCATATCGGTTTGCAAGTTTTTCGGACACCTCTTGCTGTCTCGAATTATCTTAGCGATAACGTCGGCTGTCTCGCTTCCGCCTTTACTCTTGAGTGGCACGGCCCACGCATACTTGCTCAGCACATCGATGACGGTAAGTATGTAGTGGTAGCCTCTATTGAAACGCGAGTACGGACGCATCTCGACGATGTCAGCTTGCCACAGGTCATCGTACCCACGCACGATGACGCGTCTTCGGGGAAAATTTCTTCTCGCCGGTGCGTGCAGTTCCTCGACGAGTCGTCGCTTCTCGATATTTTTACGTCCATCGGATTTCGACGGTGTCATGTTTTTTAACGGTGTGCAATAATACGCGCAAAGAAATTATATCTCAAACTTTTTTTTCTGTCTTTAACCAATGACATTCAATCAACCATTTATTTCCGTTCATCATCGCTCAATAGCGGTTTCTTTGATTGAGCGTCTCGTTGCCGCGCGGCTCAATTTATAATAAGACCGGCCTCGCGAAGTTCCTCGATGATAGACAGGATCTCGTTGTCGTGGGCATTGTTACCAGCGTGGCGCGAAGCGTCGAGCAATCGTAGACGATCCACCAGCTCGTTGGGATCGTCCCAGTGCACGTAATCGATCTTATTGTCGGTCAGCGTCATCGCGCGAGGCGCGAATAATCCTTTTCCGGATTGTTTCTTCATAGATGAGGGCGGTATCAATTTCTTGATTATATTCGTGTATTTGTATCCCCTGTTGGACTTTACTCGACCGAGAGGATCATGATTGGCTCTATGAGTGCTCGTCTCGAACAGTATATTCATGTACTTTTGCATATCCTCCTCCGTGTACATGTTTTCATCAGACTTGTTTTTAAAGATCAACTCGTAAATACCGGGTGTGCCGATGTAACTTACGTCATCGATATGTATGTTATCCACGCTGTCCACCTTGAAACGTTTATTCCCGAGCATTATTCCATCGTTGCCGAGATAAACACCGTACACGATATCTATATCGCTCCTTGGTTTGGCGCTCATAAGAGCACCGATGTACTCTTGACCCAATGGCCCCAAGGTATCGTGCAACGCTTCTCGACCTTCAGGCGTTTCCAACTCCTTTCGAATAGACGTCGCGAGCTCCGTGTCATCCGTGAGTTCAAAAACAGGCATGTTTGCGGGTAATTCGAACTTTATTGTAGGCTGCACTTTTCTCGCCGTTACGTATGGCGGAGATGATATCGGTGGAGATGATGAGGTTATCGGTGTAGAGGTTATCGGTGGTGGCACATCCAGTAAAGCTTTCGAGCGTTTCGATTGGCTAGATTTACGCGGTGCCGGTGGGTGATCCGACCATTTTCTCTTTCTCGGCGTCGCATCCTCGGAAAACGTTTTGATCTCAGCGTCGCTCTCCGGCTCCTCTTTCTTCACCGCGATCGATTTGTCGGCGATCTTTTGCAACGGCTCGATGAGAGGCTTAAAGTGCGTGTCCAACTCAATGTCCTTCTCGATCTTACCGGTCTTCATAGCGCGAAGTTTCTTGCGAATCGACTCGCTCGTTTTCGCAATCTTCTTCGCAACCTTCTCGCGCTCGCGGATATCCATGCTCTTGTCGATCGCAGCCATCGCGGAAAATACGTAAAGTGACGCTCTCTCCGACGTTTTACCTCGACGAGGTACCGACGACGACTGACCGCTTTTGCGGTATCGCGAACATGTTAAAGCCTTTTCTGTATCGACCATTGTTGAGCGGGCTGTCCTTGTCTATCACTACGAATCCGTACTTGCGCTGCAAACATTCGCTGCACAGCGCGCTGAATTCATCGTACGACATGTCGGTATTCACGTGATCGTTGTACACGTGTTTATGATTGATTCCATCCTGTTTGAACAGGATCAGCAGGTTCGCGTTGTCGCGTATCAGATGTTTAGGTATTCTCGTGTACGTCTGACAGAGATAAAAACAATCGATGTTCGAATGCCTACCCATTGAAAAGTACTTTCTCACGGCGTCTTGCTTGTCGCATGCCACGTCATCGAAGATGAATATCGAGTTTGAACACGCATCGCTCGGCGGAATGACGTCACTGTTGTTTGAGAACGTAAAGTAGCCGATTTCGTCGATCGACGTCAATAAATTATCCAGATATCGATATTTCGGTTGCTGGAGCGACTTTGAATACACGTACACGTTCTCGAAACGCACACCGTGCGGACTTTCCAACAAGCTTATCAGAACGTTGGTTTTACCGCAATTCGAGGGGCCGCAAATGATGGCGCGTATAGTGGTCGGTAGCATCGTACCGTGCCTGCGCTTCTCCGCGTTGCCCCCCATCGACCGTGATCTGTCGTCGCAGTTCGTCACGCGAATCGCCTGTGGTTGTCGCACGAATCTCATTTTTTTCGCATTGCTGACCGGAGGGCTGGATCGGACGCCTATTTATAGGTGCGCGAATCCGCGAATCGCTCAGTAGCGGAAAAATGTTCGTCCTGTTATTAAGACCTTCCGATATTCGCGATTGCAGCGCCGAGCAGCTACAATTTGTACCGAAGGTTGTTCTGTTGCAAATGTGTGGCGATCACGTCCACGACGTGTGGGACAAGCTTCCTGAACATATAAAAGAGGATTCGGAGGTTCAGCAATATCGTCGGTGCTTAAAACATTATAATTTGCCACATCATCGAACGCACATCGACGGTCCGGCACCGTTGATAAAAAATTGCGGCGAATGCCAGCGAAAAAATTAGGCAAAGGCCTGTTCAACAGCGCGATAAGCTCACTTCCGTTCGAATTGCACATTCCCGGCTATCAGTTTTGCGGTCCGGGCACTCGGCTGAAGGAGCGATTAGCCAGAGGTGATTCGGGTGTAAATCCACTGGACGCGGCGTGTCGCGAGCACGACATAGCGTATTCGCGTAACAAAGATCTCACCGGGAGACACGCGGCGGACAAGGTACTCGCCGAGCAGGCGCTAGGACGTGTCATCGCGAGAGATTCAGCTCTCGGAGAGAGAGCTGCCGCTACAGCCGTTTGGACGGCCATGAATGCCAAGCGGAAATTAGGAATGGGTTTGCGAACCGTGAAAAAGAAGAGGAGGAGAGCGTCGAAAAAACGGATACTTCCGGCGGCGAAACGAGGCGGCGTATTGCCGATTCTACCGTTGCTGGGAGTTCTCGGTTCCCTGGCCGGCGGGGCGGCCGGAGTCGCAACAGCTGTGAACGCTAGCAAAACCGCGCGACGTCAGCTGGAAGAGATGCAACGTCACAATCGCGCCATGGAAGGTCACGGACTTTATCTCGCTCCGTACAAACGCGGACAAGGAGTTGCGTCAAAGAAAAAGAAGAGAGAGAATAAGAAAAAAAAAACGTCAAAGAAACGTTGAAAATGCCCACGGGTATTACGACTAACGTGCAATTGAATCGATTGGCGAAACACATGCGCGTACCGTTCTTCAGGGGTGTTTTCATGCGTGACTCGTTACCGATCGGTGGTATACGTCGAAACGAGAGTGGCATTGTAAATTTGGACGATGCGGCGGGCCCCGGTACTCACTGGGTAGCGTATGCAAAGAAGGGAAACCGCGCGATGTATTTCGACAGTTTCGGTAATCTTCGACCGCCGAAAGAGTTGACGCGATATTTCGGACCGAGCGTGACGAAGGTGGAGTACAATCACACACCCGTTCAGACATACGATCAGAATATTTGCGGACAAGCGTGCCTGCGATTTCTCCTGACGATCGACGACGATCGGCGTGAATTTAAAGCCTGACGACGCGCCGTGGAGACTCAGTGTTAGTCGAACAGTTTTCCCGACATGTCTATGACATTCACGCTGACCGGGAACAGCAGCATCCTCGCGGTACACTACTTTCCCGCCGTAAATTTGAGCGACGGTGACTACGAGCTCGGTCTAACGGTTTTTGAGACTTATTACACAATACCGAACGTTAATTCTTCGAATAATAAATTCTACTTTGACGAGGATGACACGGAAATCACGATACCCGAAGGATCGTACGAGATACGAGCGATACACGAGTTTTTGAAACGCGCTGTTTCACGGAAACGTCCGCGACGTGACCAACGCGTAGCTCGTTCCATCAGCGATAATCGTACGTCGGTCGCGGATATCGCGCGAGAGGAGACCGCTCGCGCGAATGGTGACGATGACGACGACGACGACGACGACTACGACGACAACGCGGAGTACGAAGATGACGAAGCTGTAAAATATCCGCTAGTGCTCCGTGCTAATTACAACACGATGAAGAGCGAGATTAATTGCGCTTTCAGAGTAAACTTTAGCAGACCAAACAACATTGGATCGCTACTGGGATTCTCGTCGAAGCGTATATTGCAGCCGAGAAAATGGCACCGATCGGACCTACCGATTAATATCATCAACGTAAACATTATCCGCCTAGAGTGTAACGTGACCGCGGGTGCGTACAGCAACGGCAAACCCGTTCACACGATACACGAATTTTCTCCAAGCGTGCCACCAGGATATAAGATATCGGAAACACCGGCGCAGATCATTTACCTACCGATCATCGCACAGAGCATTACGGATCTAACGGTACGCATCGTGGATCAGGACGGACGATTGCTCGACTTTCGAGGCGAAGAAATCACCGTCAGATTGCACGTACGACGGCGTCAGCGATAACGCGCGTGAGTGTGCGCGACATATATGAGATGCTCGTGTTGACGGACTCGGAGCACGCGAGAGATAACACTATCTACACTACGGTAGCGACCGACGATATCGTCCGATCACCTGCATCACCAGCGTTAGGCTACGCTACAAATTCGAGAAAGAAGCTCACAGCGTCGAACGTTGAATTTTTACAATCTTTGGGATTCGCGGTGCGAAATATCTGAGGAAACATGACCGATATCCTTAACATCGGAAGCGAGCCGGTCTTTGACGATCGCATCGTCAAGATCGAGACTCACACGTACAATGCGTACGCCAACACAACGTTCGAGTATAGCGATGAGATACGAATACCCATACAACAGCAGGATCTGTATACGTTGCCGTGCGAAAGTTTTCTCTACGTCGAAGGAATATTGACGGTGAACAGAGTAGACGGTGAACCCGATAACGTGGTATTGGCGAATAATGCAGTCGCGTTTATGTTCGATGAAATTCGATACGAACTCGACGGCGTGGAGATTGATCGCAACAGAAACGTAGGAATAACAACAACGCTCAAGAACTACGCGTCACTGTCTTTGGGCGCGAGTACGATTCTGAAAAACGCCGGCTGGGATATGTTCAATAACGCGGACATCACTTCTACGCGAAGAAACTTTACTTTTCACGTACCGCTCAGCATGCTACTGGGATTTTGCGAGGATTACAAACGCGTAGGTGATCAACGCGCGTCATGAATTGATCTTGATACGATCGCGCAACGATAACAATTCCCTGGTGGGAAATCCGACGTTGACTCCTGCTATCAACGTACTCAAGATACAATGGCGAATGCCTCACGTGTTGCTGAACGAGATCAACAAACTGTCGATGCTGCGCGCCTTGGAAAACGGACGATATCTGAGTATGAGTTTCCGTTCGTGGGATCTGTACGGGTATCCCCTGTTGCAGAACACGACCAAACACTCGTGGGCCATCAAGACCGCGACTCAGCTAGAAAAACCGCGATACGTCATATTTGCTCTGCAGACGGGCCGAAAGAACGTTATGAGCAGAGAAGTAACAACGTTCGATCATTGCAAATTGACCAACGTGAAACTCTATCTAAACTCTGAATTCTATCCGTACGATGACATGAATTTGGACTTTGGTAGACACAGATGGGCGATTCTGTACGATATGTACACGCGTTTCAGTAGAGCGTATTACGGACGCGAGAACGTTCAGCCGTGTCTCGATGTCCCGAATTTTCTACTGTACGCTTCAATAGTGGTCATCGATTGCTCTCGACAAAACGAATCTGTCAAAAATGGTACCGTGGATGTCAGAATAGAATTTGATTGCATGGAGAATGTACCGCCGAATACCTCAGCGTACTGTCTCATCATACACGATCGCGTTATTCAGTACAACCCGTTGACCAACGTGGTGCGCAAAATTGTCTGAGCGTTCGCGGCGCAACGTCGAAAAACAACTATTAATAAAGAGAGGGGGAAGGGGGAGCAGGGTATAAAGCAAAAAGTGTCGCGAGACGTTTGCATATTTGCGCGTCATTCTTTTCGAGTAACGCATCGAAGAGAGAGAAATCTCATGTCCGTACCAACGTTCGT
The DNA here is from genome assembly GCA_030770355.1 of Harpagoxenus sublaevis. Taxonomy (NCBI): domain Eukaryota; kingdom Metazoa; phylum Arthropoda; class Insecta; order Hymenoptera; family Formicidae; genus Harpagoxenus; species Harpagoxenus sublaevis. Next base: position 22,570 of record JASTWR010001839.1, on the reverse strand, counting down.
GGACCTGCAAGGTTTCCTCGTCGGAATGAAGTTTGTCGTGAAGGAGGTGGCGGTGCTGCGAAAGGGAACCGTTCTGGCGCATTACATCTTTGAACGTCCCATGCCGTGGAATCTCCTCATGAATTCCGACAAATCAGGCGCTACCTGGTTGATCAAAAATCATCACGGTTTACGATGGAACGACGGAAACGTGCCGTACAGTATGGTGAAACGTCTCATTACATCGGCCGTGTTTGGTATGGAAGAGGATGATGATGATGACGACAACGAGACACCACCGACTCTCGTGTACGTCAAGGGAATCCAGAAACGCGAATGGCTGGTGGATCTGCTCGAAAATTTTGCGAGAAAGAAAATGATCGTCGAGACTATTGATGCGGATTACGAAGACATCGACTCTTTGAACACTCTGGATGCCACTAATACTGTGCGATGCGGAAAACATACGAAGAATTGCGCGTTGCAAAACGTATTTAAAATATTTAACTGGTGGTCGAAACATGAGAATGAAGTGGAATCTTTTTATAACACTTATAAAAAATAAATAAATTATACGTATATGTACGTTACAACGTTTTATTTCTTATCTCCTTTCCCCTCCACTACGCATGACTAAATACGTAAGAGAAAAAAATAAAAAGTATTTTTCAGGTCTGAATCACGATGTACTTTATTTTCCACTCGAGCGATATACGCGTTACGTTCGCCACAACGTCGGCGCTCGCTTCTGTAGTGTGAGACGCTGTTTGTTTACATGCGTGAAAAATGTCGCAACGCGCTCGCTGAAACATGTAGCGACGCGCTCGCTGAAACCTTGACAAAAGAACAAGTCTTCCTATAAAGAAAATGATGATCATGACCGCGACACCGCGATCGTTTAAAAACTATGGCATCGCGCCGATCTCTATTTTGTATTCTAACAATAACAATAACAACCGTCTTCTACGACGGTATGTTTCGTTGCTACGCCATTCGATTATGATGTTGCGCGTTACAGAGCGGCGGCGGCGCGGGCGGCGCGGGCGGGCCCTAACGCGGCACCCCTCCCCCGCGCGGACCCTACGCGACCATAACGCGGCACCCCTCCCCCGCGCGGACCCTACGCGACCATAACGCGGCACCCCTCCCCCGCGCGGACCCTACGCGACCCTAACGCGGCACCCCTCCCCCGCGTGACGTCAACACCCCTCGCCCTCCTTTGTAATATGAGACGCCGCTTGTAAATATCCACCCCCCCCCTCGCGTGATATCATCCTCCTCGACCCTCGGTTACCCCCCCCCCCGCCCCTCACCCCCCTCACGTGACGTCATCCCCCTCGACCCTCGGTTACCCCCCCGCCCCTCACCCCCCCTCATTGCTCCATGGGTCGGAACTCTCTTATACACACTACTATTGCACAGTTATTATTTTAATTATAATTATTATTATTTAATTATTATTTCGTACAAAAAACAAATCTTTTTTATATATAAAAACTAACGATTATTTTTTAAATTATTATTTTATATTGTATAACAGATCACGATATATCTTTTATTTAGAACTACTTTTTTGTTTATTATAAAATTAAAAGTGTAAGATATGAATTGTCTACTATAAAAAATCATCTACAGATTTTCATAACATTTATTCTCTATAAATTATATAAAAATGTAATAAAATGTATTATATGTATATGTAAATAAAAATGTTAAAACTTATTGTATTTTTATGTAAGATGTATATAAAAGAAAACTGTTTACATTTACGCGCGTGTAATGATATATTACTACTCTTTAAATATATGTTTATATATTGATGAAATAACATGTACTTTATTATATATATTAATGTCCAATCAATTTTTCAAATTACTATATTTTGTATGGTTTACTTCATTACTAATGTGTGCTGATATTCAACTATAAATCTTGGATTATAATAGTATTAATATATTGTCATAATCTCCGTTTTTTACTGCAAAAAGATCATTGTTTATATAATTATAATATTTCTACAGTGTTAAAATATGTAATTTTTTTATATAAACTTAAAATTTTTTAAATTTTAACTAGTAAGAAAAAATCAGCAAATATCGATTTTTATAATTTAGAAACTAAATCCGCTAACTTGAATCCGGTAGAATCTGTTGCTAGCAATTCTTTTACCACAGTTTGTTAGAAAATACATAAATACAAATCAAACAATGTATGCATTCATAATTTTATTATATTAAATAAAAAGATACATATTTATGTATAATGTATCAAATACATAATATAGCAAATAAAAATTTCTGTAAATTAACATATCAATCTTTGGTTTAATCACAACGCAAAACAAATTGCACCAGTCTGCAATAAATAATATTTAAGAACATAAACATTTATAATAGTATAAAAATATTTTTCACTTTTACACACCTAAATCATTAACACTTATATTATTGATGATTTTATCATTGAAGTATATGAAAGAAAATTTGCAATGTGCATCAAATACAGAAATAAACAAAAAAATTAGGCATATTTTTCTTTTTATGATATTCTTAAAGTAAAGTAAACTAAATATACTTAAGCATCACAGTTTTTGTTACAGTTAATCACCACAAAAAGTAATTCATATTTTTCATTAAAGTATATGAAAGAAAATTTGCAATGTGCATCAAATACAGAAATAAACAAAAAAATTAGAAATGTTTTTCTTTTTATGATATTCTTAAAGTAAAGTAAACTAAATATACTTAAGCATCACAGTTTTTGTTACAGTTAATCACCACAAAAAGTAATTTATATTTTTCATTAAAGTATATGAAAGAAAATTTGCAATGTGCATCAAATACAGAAATAAACGAGAAAATTAGAAATGTTTTTCTTTTTATGATATTCTTAAACTAAAAATACTTAATCAATCATCACAGTTTTTGTTAGAGTTAATTACCACAGAAACTAATTTATACTTTTCTTACTTATTAATACAGACGTACATTGGTGACATAAATGCCTATCCATCTGAAATTAGCTGCATTCTGGGATTTCTATAGTGCATGCAATGTATCCTATATGGAAATCGGAACACAACTAATTTTAGATGGGTAGGTATTGTCTTCGTGTGCTATACTTTTACTTTTTTTCCTGTAGGTTTTCCTGTACGTTTTCCTGTACGTTTTCCTGTAAGTCTTCCTGCACGATTTCCTTTACGTTTTTCTGTACGTTTTCCTGTACATTTTCCTTTTGCACATATTTTTTAAATAATGCCAAAAATTCATTTTTTATTTTTATGTTTTCCTCATGATGGACTTTTCTTTGTTCGCAAAGTGTTTTGACCCATGTAGGTTCATCACTTCTTCGGCGTTTCCTGATATTGCGTCCTGTGTTATAAGAAGTATTGGCTGCTGCTGCAGAGTTTTCGTCGGTAAATTCTCCAATTTCCTGTGTAGGTGGGCTTGGTTGCCTTATTCTAAATCCATGTGTACTAGAAGCAACTGATGCAGGTGCTATTTCGGGTTTGGTATTAATGAAAGCATCAATGATATCATAATATTCCCAAGATTCTGTAGCTCCACCAGTTTGATTATTAAGATCTCGAACATTTTTATATCTTCGCTTCAAATTTTTCCATTTAACAGAACATTGTTCCTCTGTTACATTATATCCTCTTTCATTAAAATTATTTGCTATTCTTTTCCATATTCTTTTTTGCATACAATTTTTATTACTTAACATTACCATATGGTTTCTCACTTCTTCTATTAATAGTTTTGTTGTTTGAACAGTCCACTGATATTTGCAGTTTCCTGTAAAAACAAAATTATACTACATTATACAGGATGTTTTGAAATTTGCAAATCAAAATACTATAAGAAACTTTTCAAATTAGTTATTTGTAAATTTTTATTTCAAAAAGTAGTTCTTGAGATATAAAGGTTTAAAGTAACTTTCTTGCTATAATATTTTGATTCGCGAATGTCGGAGCACTGTGTATATTAAGAAAAAATTATTTTTGCAAAGTATGCATTATCTACAAAATGTACAAAATGTTTTATAATAAAAAATTATTTGATTAAAAAATTATCTTTTGAAAAACAAATAATGCTCTTTAAAAGGAAATTTTTGTAACAGAAAAAATATCTTTAACCCAAAGATAGCTTGATTCAAATATTTTCTTCAGATAAATAACTTTTCTTTAAATATATGTGCAATGGAACAATTTATATATTGTCACACAACTCACACATAAGAATTATACATACCAAATTGATTTTGTTCAATAACATCCTCTTCATGTAGATCCATTTTCAATCGTTTTATTTATCCTGGAATTCAAGTTATTTGTGTTTATATTTATATATTGTTATACGTATGCTCTTGCATGTTACAATGCCTAACTTTAACGTAATCTAAAAAAATTAAAATATATAAGAAGAAAAAGAGGATACTTTCAATTAAAAGAAATAGATAAACAAGAAATATCATTGAACATTTCTATACAATAAAAGCGTTCTATTAAATTAATTTGCTGTAACAAGATCACAAAATATAAAAATTGAAATTACAACAGATATGATATAAACTTAGGCATTCTAAAACGCAAGAAAACACGCATTGCACGTTTAACTTATTAGGATGCTTTTAGTTTCATGACAATTTTTATCTATGTTAAAATGTTTTTTTATTAATTTTACACTTTTCTAATATAACCTCAAACTTTGGAATAGATTAATTTTACGAAAAGGAATCCAATGTTTAGACAAAAAATATTACAATAAATACATTTACAATTATTATTACTAACTTTATTTTATATTTCGTACAATTATTTATGAAAAATAAAGAGGATTACCTGGAATTACCTTTCAATAAAATTATAATGTGCTTCTTTTTCCGTCAAGCTTTCTTCCACCATGGGATCAATGCTGTGAGACAGGGATCATTGATCCGGATTAGTCTAGGGAAATTTAGAAAGTCTAGCGGTTGAGTGCCACTGATCAGTCCGATCAGAGATCCGATTAGTTGTCGTAAACACCCTATAACTTTTGCGGATTACGCGTCGCTCGCGGGTTGACCCCGGTTTTAAGTAAGCGTCTATAGCACGTCCGCACGCTATGATCGCTTCCAGGCGTAAGAACCTTCTCTCCTGCGTCGGGAAGGCTTATATAGATCTCTCGGCGCTTGCGCACTCACGCTTCCTGTCACGCACGGCCGCGGTGAATCCTTTGTTCGATTCGGTGATACATGCGAAAACAGCGTGCCACATAAGGTTCCAGATCGTTCGCTATTTATTTGCTGCGTAGTATACTTTTTTTTATACTCTTTCTTTCTTTCGTTCTGGAATCTTCCGTTTACATATACGACTATGTTTGTTACTTATATGCGCAGCGCTAACACTCATGAGAATGTTCCATCGATTCATATATTTCTCATTTAATAAACTAATTTTATCAATAACTATTTTTATGTTACTGTAAACCATTCAGTGCCTCCATATCCCTATTTCACTATAATAACACTTATTTGTGCGGCAGATGAGCCGCGCACGAAACTCGAGAACCTTTGGCCGGTTTTCATTAAAACTTTGCGTATACGCATTACGAACATACCCGAGTATGTTCAATTCGAAAGATGCAATTTTCGACCCTTTCGCCTCGAATTATGTGCGCATCGCTCTCATCGCGACCCTACTCACATGGGGTATTCCTCACGGGTTCCCACATGCTCCTTATTCGGTTACCCTGACGATTAACCCCCGCGCAGGCATTTTATCGCGCAACGTCCGGATGTCGTCGGGACTTTCAGGGGAGTGTCGGTTGCGTTCCCTAGAAGACGTAGGACACGTTTGTTCTTGAGGAATATCGTGCGCACGTTAGTTTTTGCGCATGGACCTAATGGTCTCCGGATTGACATGGGTGTGTTCCTCGGGTGACAGGGTACGCGCCCCAGGTGTTATTTTTCATTAAAATCTTTCGCGCAGCGATCGCACGGCGCACCGTGTGAACGCGGCTTAACGTTCATGACTTGTAACAATTAGGCGTCCGCTGTAGCGCACTTTAATATCATGCTTATAAAGGCAAGGAAAAGCATATCTATGGTCGGTTTTCATGAATCGAAATCTTTATCAATTTATTTATTCGTATCGTCAATCAATATCTATATCGACGCCCGATCGGTGTTATCGATCGAAGGAACAAAATTATTAAATGTTTTATCCACAAATCTCTGTTTTCGCAAGGTAATTTATCGACTGCTCGCTCGCTCGATTTTTCAAACTCGGCTGATGTTTCCTTCATTATCGACCCGCGGTATCCGCTCTATTTATCCAGTGTAAGAGTGGAAAATGAATCATCTCTATGTTTAGTTATTCGCAATCTAGGTCTTTAATCTAAAGGAACATATAACGCGATATGTGACAGAACTATATATTTTATCTCGTTTATAAACTACATATCAAAGTATATCTCATATATAAAATTACATGTGGTCCGCTGGGACTAGGGATACAATATTTCGTCTTTTTATGCGCTCGGGGTGTTTGGAGGGCATTGGGCGGCGTCCTCTTCGTCGGAGATGTCGCACAACAGGGGCTGGACGACCCTCTCCAACAGTACCTTGGGGCCCCCGTCCGCTGTCCTCTTCGGCATCTTGGCGTCCTTCAGGGCGCCGTCGGCGTCATCCTGGGCGGAGTACGCCCTCCGTGGTGCGGTGTATCCGCTCGTGGACGGCGAAGCGGCCGTCGGCTGCAACTTAATTATCAGCGGACAAGACACACTATCTCATCATGTATTTTCAAGTTTTTGTGGAGGAGAGCGAGGCTCGACTCGCTCAGGATTTGTGCACAATTAGAAGTATATTTTTATTACATTAAAGTCGAAAGGCCAACAACACAGAGACACGCTCGACAAGTGTCGATAATATCAATATAACATTTATTAAATTTTGACGAGTTCTTTATGTGTGTTTGTTTCATGTTACATAAGTCTGGATGATAGATGTATCTCATGACGAGCTTGTCAATTTTACACACGTTGCGAGTGTTTATTATTAATGTTAGTATAGAATGTACAGCTTGTTACAAGTGCTTAAATTATTTGGAATAGTACCACAGGAAAGGAAAATAATAAATATGACGTATCGATAATACGTTTATTGACGATATACGACGTTATTGCTACATATGTATTGCCAATAATGCCACAAGTGATACGTAGAGTGGGATACATTCAAATAAGCATTGCAAAATTTTTTTATGTTAGACATGTTAGCAACTGTTAAATAAATGTGAGTGACTAACACGAGTTTATAGATGAAAAAGTGACAAATTGTAAACATGTGTATCAATACATGTACGTTTTCTGTCGCAAGTGGTGCACACAATAATTTTACATTATTTCGAACGTATAGTGTAATGTAAGTACATGAAACGCATTTAATATAATATTTAAAATGTTGAAAAGTATACACCTGACTGCCTTATCAAGTAAATTACATTAGCATAGTCATCAAGCGTTGCAAACATTTGGCGTAATGTAACGTGATAAATGTGTGTCTATTGAAACGATCGTAACAAATTTATTTCAATACAATTACATAATTGTGGGAAACAAGTTACTCTGTAACAGCACGACACATTAATGAGTCATTATTTTTCAAACAGTATTAATATTTACGATACTTGAAAATATTAAGAGTATTACATTATTACCTACTTAATTTTATGTTTAATTGTATTTGTATTTGCTTTGTCAGCATGATAAAATGTGTGTGAGGACCACATTTCATACGTTTTTTTTTTGTTTTTTTGTGTGAATTTATTATACTTGGTTGAAACGTTCCGACATTAATATTTTTGCATTATCAATGTCTGTATGAACGTGTGATATTTTATCAATCATACGTTTTAAAGTACAACTTTATTTATCTTTTAATACTTATATTCTTATAAAATGTTTAAATACTTGACACATGATATTTGTGTTGTATCAGTGTATCACATAAACATATACAAGATACATAATAAAGTTGGTCAACATAAAACTGCTGGTAATACTTGTTAAACGTAGATAATATTTATTCAATTCTTATATTTTTTACAAAGAAAATTACATAATTATATAAAGCGTTACTCATAGAAATAGAGCACGACACATTGTTAACGCATTATTTAAGAAAGTATTCTTGAGACCCAGTAAAATTATATGACGCTATTACATGAAGGTTTTACAATTTTGTATCACGTCTTAATGAGAAAGTAGCAGAATTCACATTTGTGACATGTACCTAAATTGGACTTGACCTTAAAAATATGGCCATAAGATGAGAAAGGGACACGGCGGTACAAAAAGGTGAGCGTTGGTCTGCAGCGGTCAATATATACGTGTAACCGCATTGCTTTTGTCGAAATTAAACTATCTCCTGAGGGAAGGAGGGGGAGGGAGGTAAGAATACTGAAAAAATTGGTAAAAATAGCAAACGTAATATTACATCAATTTTTATATATTTTTTGTAAATAAAATAACATAAAGATGAAAAGCAAGTTTCTTTGGACTATAACACAAGATATTTATTATGTATTTGTTTACCAACAGTTGTTATACAAAGTTATTCTGAATATAAGGAATGTAAGATTACAATACAGAGGGTGTTTTACATTTAGCATTATACTACTGTTATGTTTAAACATTATGTATGTGTAATAATGTTTAAACTTATGTCATGTGTGACACATTTGTCTTATCAACGTTTATTGCGTTAGTTTATCATTGTAAATGTCGAAAAATTCAATAAAACGTAAATTATTGCATTATTAATATATTTATACACACGTGATATATTTCATTTTTCATACATTTCATACGTATTCAATAGTTATTTATTTACACTTTTCCTTTTAAAATGTTTGTATGTTTAACACATTGTGATATTTTATATTACATCAGAATTGTATAAATATACAATATATGTATGAAGTTGGTGCAATTGCAACTACTGGTGCTATGTGTTAAATGTAATGTTAAAATAATTAAGTACCGTTCTTTACGGTCAGTACAAATATTGAGAATATTACATTATTACAAAACAATTTATAAATTTCTCTGTTGAAAAGTATTACTTTTGTTATCTTATCAGCATGTTACAATTATTTTAATCTGACATTTTTCCTACAAATGTTTGTTGTGTTTAATTATCACTATTCAAATATTGTAGAAAGTATACATTAATATTGGCATTAATCTGTATGCACATATGACATTTTAACGCGTATATATTTCACAGATGTATATTAATGTTCCTTTTATACTTTTTATTTGAAATGTTTAAATATTTGACATATATATATTGTTATATAAGTACCACATAAATATACAACACATAATAAACTTGGTAAAAAACTAAGTGCTGGTAGTACTTGTTAAACCTGATATTAAATAAATTTGAAATATTTCTGTTGTTAGATCAGTACCACATTAATATATATACAACACGTAATAAATTTGGTCAAAAACTAAGTGTGCTGATAGTACTCGTTAAACCTGATATGAAATCAATTTGAAATATTTGTGTTGTTACATCAGTACCACATGAATATATACAGCACATAATAAAGTTGGTGAAAAACTAAGTGTGCTGATAGTACTGGTTAAACCTGATATAAAATCAATTTGAAATATTTGTGTTGTTACATCAGTACCACATAATAAAGTTGATGAAAAACTAAGTGTGCTGATAGTACTGGTTAAACCTGATATAAAATCAATTTGAAATATTTGTGTTGTTACATCAGTACCACATGAATATATACAGCACATAATAAAGTTGGTGAAAAACTAAGTGTGCTGATAGTACTGGTTAAACCTGATATAAAATCAATTTGAAATATTTGTGTTGTTACATCAGTACCACATGAATATACAGCACATAATAAAGTTGGTCAAGAACCAAGTGCTGGTAGTACTTGTTAAACCTGATATCAAATCAATTATTATATATCTTTTTCAAAGATAATGACAATATTATGGAACGCTGAAAGAGCACGACCCTTTCATAACGCATTATTTTACAAACGGTATTATTTTTGAGTCATTGTGAATATTACAAATATAACAATTTTCACACAATGGTGTATAACTTTTTTCAGAAGTGTACCGAAAATGCTAACATTTGACAGTTATACGTAAGTAAATTTCGATTCATCTGTAAGAAAAAACTATCTCCTGAGGGGCGGGAGGAGGTGGTAGTTAAAAGACAAAAATAGGTCCATTCCGATGTATAAGGTACGACTTGTGACCGCATTTTGTAGCATTTTTGAAGAAATAAAACTATCTCCAGAGGGGCAGGAGGAGAGGGGAGTCGACAAACAAAAATTGGTCCATACCGATGTGTAGATACGACTTGTGACCGCATTTTGGAGTATTTCTGAAGAAATAAAACTATCTCCCGAGGGGAGGGAGGAGGGGGGAGTTAAAAAATGTAAAAATTGGTCCACACCGATGTAGGTTATTAGACTTGTGACCGCATTCTGGAGTAGTACTTATGAAGGAGTAAAACTATCTCCAGAGGGATAGAAGGAGAGGGTAGTCGAGAAACAAAAATTGGTCCATACCGATGTAGGTACGACTTGTGACCGCACATTTTGGAGTATTTCTGAAAAAATAAAACTATCTCCAGAGGGGTAGGAAGAGGAGGGAGATGAAAATGCATACAAAGTGGACCAACATTTTAACTCATATTAAATTAATCGTTATACACACTGTAAAGAAAAATATATTATTATAAAAACCGACACATTTATTACACGCATTATTTTACAAACTGTACGACTGTTGAGAGGGCCAGTATTAATATTATTTTTAGTATAACATTATTATACACAAAGGTTTACGAGTTGTTTTCATAAAACTTGTATTTCTTATTTTTATCAGCTTGTCGCAAGTAGTCACGTGTGAAATACATGTTTGTTTCAGTCTTTAATATTTATGTGCCAGAACATTTTATTACATTTATATTGTTGCATTATTATTTTCTGTGTAGGCACACATAATTTAGCACTTATGTATTTCCGTAGATATTTATCAATTTTTCTGTTATATTTGTTAAAATGTTACAATATTCAACACATTTTGATATTTATGTGTCTCAGGACCGTACAAATGTACAAGAAACAGGGAATTGATGAAAAATTTCACCGTTGGTAGTACATGTTAAACTTGATATGACAAATAAGAATATTAACATGTCATTTTAGTACACAAAGGTTTATGAATTGTATTTATACAAATTAAGTATTTTTTTATTTTGTCAGCAGGTTGAAATTCATGTCACGTGTCATACATATTTTTCACAGGACATTGTTGTTAATGTTTCAACGCCAAACATTTTAGGAACTGTGTATATCGTTGCATTATTAATGTCTTTATGCACACGTGACATTTTATCATTCATACATTTCATAGATATTCAGGAATCCTCTTTTAACGCTTTCTTTTAACACATTTGAATACATGTGTTGTATCAGTACCATATAAATATAAAAACATGTAATATACAAACTTGTTGAAAATGAAACTGCTGGTAGTACGTGTTGTTGAACTTGATATTAAATCAATTATCATTTTTAGAGAAAATAAGTGTGGAAAGGAAGGAACTTTGGAGAGAGCACGACATATATGAAACGTATTCTTTGACATTGATAAACAGTATTATTCTCAAAGGTCATAATGAATCTTAAGAATATGGTATTATTATTATACACAAAGGTTCAGAATTCTTTTTTCAAGTCTTGAGCAAAAATGGTAACATTTTACAAACTCTTGACACACGTGTAAGTCAATTTAGACTGTAAGACTTGTAAGAATAAACTATCTCCTGAGGGGCGGGAGGGAGAGGGAGGTAGAAAACGTGAAAAATGGTCTATACCGATAAAGGTATATGTGTGTAACTTGTAACCGCATCAAGGAGTAGTTTGTAAGAAACAAAAGTATTCTTGGAGAGGAAGTAATGGGACAGACATAAAAATGCTTCAAAAGTTGACCAAGAAAATAAACCCTGATATGAAATCAATTATCATATAGATTTTTTAAAGAAAAACACATTATTATGGAAAGCAACGGAGTGAAGCAATGAAAAAGAGCACTACACACTGTATGTTACACATTATTTAACAAATTGTATTATTCTTGACGGCTAGTCAATAGAGAATATAGCAATATGACATAATTACACACAGATTTATGAATTGTATACCACTGTCTTATTTGTTATTATGTCATTACTATGTTGAAATTAATGTCACGTTGATACATTTGTGCATTTCAAAATATTCATGATGATGTAGCACTTGGAAAAGATATTGACAGATAAACACGTGACTGCACATGACTAATACATTGTTTCGATATTAGATTATGCGAGGAAATTAATGACATACCTCTGTGAAATGCAAGGAAAAGAATGAAGAGTGCGCGCGTAAGTACTTTGAAGATTTATTTGTTTTTATATACTTTTTCTTGTACTGTTCTTTTGAAGATGTTGAAATATTTTACATACGTTGATATTTACATATGTCATTGTGTGTGCCACACAAATGTACAATAAGCATACGAACAATAATGTCAAGAACAATTAAAGCGCTGGTACACGTTAAACCTTTTAGAAAATAAATTATTCCTTTCTTTTTTAATTCATTATTGTGTGGACAAGTATCAGCGCACGACACATTTATTAGAAATTTTTTTAAAAGCAGTCTTATTTCTGAGAGCCAGCAATGTGTAAAAACATGACTGTATTACACAAAGATTTTATGAATTCTCTCTATCAAACTGTCCTACTTATCTATCACTGTTTTAATAAATGTTGCCTGATATATTTATTTTACAGATATTTAAATTTTTTATTATCACGTTTAAATTATGAATTTTATGTCACCATTTGGCCAAGTGGCGGGAGAGTACCTTGCGCAGTAGATAAAGAGAACATGAAATGCTGTCTGAATAGAGAGCACTTGGACAGGGGGGGTGGGGGGTGGGAGGCAACTAAGACCTGCCTCCAGGCCAAGTAGGGGGCTAAAGAACTACACTGGCGCTGACAACAAACAGAGAGACTGAAAGTGGCAATGGGACTGCCACTTACAGGCCCCACTCCACGCTATTCGGAGCACACCCATATATTCAATGTCCGACTCGAGTAGGAAGGAACGAAAGGAGCGTCGTTTATGCGGGGACGAGAAAGAAGACAGCGTGCAAATATAGTGTCATTGTCCGGCACTTGAATGCAAAAGATACAATACCTAGGGACGAATGTACCTAAGTTCGCAGGATATAGTAAACCTGGTACTATATAGGGTCTAGAATTGCTCCAAACACGTAGTTAAATAAAAGAGTAAAGAGACACAAAGAATCAGAATAATGTAGGTGTCATGTCAGGGACTCTACAAGGACCACCCACTATTCCACTAGTACAACTACTACTACTACTACTACTACCACTACTACACACATGACATTTTGTCAGTGATATGTTTAAATTTATTCATTTTTCTTCAATAGGCATTATTTGTGACAAGCAGTATATAGTATTCTCGAGGGTCAGTAAGAAGAAAAATATTATTACCCATACCATGAAAAGATATGTACCACAATTTTTTGTTTGTTCATCTTATCATGTTGAAATGTATGTCACGTGTGTGTGATACCATATTTCAAACGTTACTCAATCTGGACTTGACTAGAAAAAAAAATTCTATCTCTTGATGGGCGGGACACGGAAAGGGAAACAAAAGTAAGAGAACATGTGGTTGAAGATATAAGTTTGACCGCATCATGGAGTGTTTTTTAAGAAAATAAACTATCTCCTGAGGGGCAGAAGGGGGAAGGAGGTATAAATATATAAAAAGTGGACCAAAAAAGTAAAACTTTATATTAAATAAAGTATTATATTATTTCTTTTATACAGAAAACTTATTATTATGACAAGCATGTTACCGTGGGTTAACACGACACGTTTATCACGCATTATTTTACAAACTGTATGACTCTTGAGACGGGCCAGTATTAATATTATTTTAAGAGTATGACATTATTATATACAAAAAGATAAATCATTATTGATTTTATTTTATAAAACCATCTTGATTTTATGAGCTTGTTGAAAATAATGTCACGTCTGACGTATCATTGTATTACATGTTTGTTTCAGTGTTTATTTTATTGTATTACATTTATATTGTTCATTATTATTCTCTTTAGGCACACATAATTTATCACGTATTTGTCAAGACATTGTATTAGTCATGTATTTAAAAAATATGTATTAATCTTTTTTTTAACTTTTTCTTTAAAATGTTTCAATACAACATTTAAAATGTTTGAATTTGAGGTTTTTGAAAGCGGGGGAGGAGCTCCATTCTCCTTCCCTGCCGGAGCACCGGCGTGCAATGGGTCGGACAGCTTTAATCCTGTTCCCCTTTTTACCTTTTTTTAAAAAAATGTTTTAATACGTTTTTAAGTATTTTACTATTTTACGTTTTTGGAAGCGGGGGAGGAGCTCCACTCTCCTTCCCTGCCGGAGCACCGGCGTGCAATGGGTCGGAGAGCGGAAATCCTGTTCCTTTTTTAACCTTTTTTTTTAAAAATGTTTTAATACGTTTTTAAGTATTTTACTATTTTACGTTTTTGGAAGCGGGGGAGGAGCTCCACTCTCCTTCCCTGCCGGAGCACCGGCGTGCAATGGGTTGGAGAGCGGAAATTCCTCTGCCCCTTGGCGAGACCGGGAGCGGGGAACAAGCCCCACTCTCCTTCCCTGTCGGAGCACCGGCGTGCAATGGGTTGGAGAGCGGAAATTCCTCTGCCCCTTGGCGAGACCGGGAGCGGGGAACAAGCCCCACTCTCCTTCCCTGCCGGAGCAACGGCGTGCAATGTGTCGGAGAGCGGAAATCCTGTTCCCCTAGGGCGAGACCATAAGCGGGGGAGGAGCCCCACTTTCCTTCCCTGCCGGAGCACCGGCGTGCAATGGGTCGGAAAGCGAGAAATCTCCTGCCCCGTAAAAACCCCCCTAATCCCCATGGAACGGTGGAAGAAGCAAACCTCCTCCCTATCGGCCCCGGCCGGCCGGGCGTTTGAAGTCGGGGTCGCCTTCCCCTACCGGCGATTGGGACCGGTCCGAAGACCGGTCCCTGAGGAGTCGCCGGGCTCCAATTCTTCCCTCATCACCGGTCCAAGGACCGGTGGAAGGAAGAGGGGGGAGGGGAAAGGTGTTGACGAGCGCGGACGGACGTTTTAATTACGCGAGACGGAAATGTTGAACACGCGAGATGGGGGGGGGGGGGACACGTCGACGACGCGAGACGGAAATGTCACAACGAGCGCGGGATGAACACGGTGCACACGCTGCGCGTGTAACGTTATAAAATGCGTCGTCACGGCGCACCACACCCTCGGCTCGTACAACCCAGAGAGAGGATAGCCGGACACGCCCTGGGCGTGTGCAACAAAGAAAATGGCTCGCAACACGACGCATTTGTATCGCGCGAAATGCCTGGCCGTGTTGAAGCAGACTCGCTCGAGAGCCATTAACACATATGAAGATGTTGAAAAACACCCGGCTGAGGCTCTCGACGCGAGCGGAAATCTTGACGCAAAACGGAGATGTCGATTACGCGACAGGGAAATACGCGTTGACGAGCGCGGGGACGGAGACGCTCGATGACGCGAAAAGGAAACGTTGAATACGACGCGAGACGGAAATGTTATTCAAGCGACCGCGGACGGAGATCTTGATGTCGCGCGAGACGGAAATGTTGAATACGCGCGACGAAAAACGTTGAGACGAGCGCGGATAGAGCGATGTCGACGATGCGAACTCGAAGAATGACGCGTAAACTTGTACCGCGGACAGTAGGGCGTTGGCGTCGCGGACTTGATAGAGTCCCTACAAGTAAGAGTCTACATGATAGCGCTGGCGTCGCGGACCTGATAGGGTCCCTACAAGTAAGAGTCTACATGAGCGCGCTATCTGTAGGGACGCGGTGATCGTCGTTGCGCTTACTGCACCTACTAATACCCCCTATGCTCGCATGTACACCGAAAAAGGACTCGATTAATGGCCGGTGACGCGCGAGAGTGCTGAATCTCAGGGTGCCTCCCCATGATAGTCGGAATTTCGGAAAACGGAATCTCGGAAAAGAGGATCAACAAATTAGAATCATGTACCCTTAGCGAAAAATCGGAACGCACTAAGCTTACATGATTCTGATTGGTTGATCCTCTTTTCCGAGATTCCATTTTACGAAATTCCGACTATCATGGGGAGGCACCCTTATATATTCGCGGGAGTGAAAGAAAAGTAGAAACAAAAATTGTTCGGTACCGATCGACGTACACGCATATACATGTACAAACCTGTGGCCGCATTGTGTATTTTTGTGTGAAATAAAAACTATCTCCAGAGGGGAAGGAGGGAGAGGGAGGTAAAAATGTTCACAATTGCATATTATAGAAAAGGCGACCTTTTAGATAAACATGCGATTATGTGGTCGACGCGCACGAGTGTAATTGCGCAAAGTCTTTATTTACAACATTTGAAAGTATGGTAAAACACACGTAAATCGTTGTGTATCTTTTTTATTCGCGCACCTGTTACCGCGCATAATTGGCATATGCCGTTATTCACTTTTCTTTTGTTAAACAATATCTTGTCCTTGTTTCTGAAGGCCTCCAGCGAGCGAGACACACATAATTGCGCGCAACAGTAACGCTGCAGTAAGGTCTCGCGACCAATCGCGTTGCTCGATCGGGCCGTCCGTAAACCGTAACCGCGCCGGCCGAATTGCGCAACGCGATTGGTCGCAAGACCTTATACTGCCGCGTTACTGTTTCGTACAAATTATGTGGAGGCCTTTATTCCTCGTAATCTGGTCTGAGCCCTTTTACAGGCAAATTCAAGTAACAAGTACAATATAGGGCGAACAAGAATGATCGAGTTTCTTTTTCGGTGTAGATAAGCATAGGAAATTAGGTGCAGTAGGTGCAACTATCGTCCGCTCGGGGGCACTCGGGTCATTTTTCCGAACGCAGCCGACGAAAATTTAAACCGCGGAAAAGTAACTCATTCCTGTGCTCCCCACTGTACAATACATCTCAATGTGTAAAAGTATTTATGTTAAACATTTACATAAACGTATGTGTAAAAGATGAATATATCTATTTCTTTGCATATTTACTGTATATATCGTGAGCGCGATCTTGTGCCAAGTGGGAACAACTGTATCCAATGTTTCTTGGAGACGAAGCGGGAGTACAATAGACCAACAATGAAGATTTTAAGTTGTCGAACAAGTAGATGCGATTATTCGGAGCAACAGTATTTGCAGAAATTTAGGGCTAGGTACGTTTTACAGTGTCACATAACCTTTAATGTAACACATAAGCCTGAATTGCATAACATTAACATTTTGTTAGAGAAATTTACATTGACTGTTGTATGAAACTAACATGTATGTCAGCAGGTCTTATCCTTTCATTTATGAATCCAAGACTGTTTGCGACCAGACGTGAGCTACCGCGTTTGATATTCAAAAGATGAGAGGTATGTACACACTGTGGAATAGTGTATAATATGTTATATAGTATAATATAATTGTAAAATGTAATGTGTTCAACTTTGTCTTGTTTCAGTCGGAAAGGATACTTTCTTTATTTCACCCCATGTCAACTTTCGCCTCCTTTCGTGTGTCGCATGTCTACAGGATTTCACTAAGCATTGTAGCATTTCCTACACATATATATGTACACGTGACACAATCTTAATCTTACTTTCACCTTTAGGCAAAACGTAATGTCTCTTCTTGTTTTGTAGTATTTTTGAAGCATCGTTCTCGGAGGATTCAATCAAGGTGTGGAGCACTAGCTCCATATACAGTGCCCTTACATTTTGTCAGAGTCTTTAGCCGGCATCATATAGCTCTATCCGCATGGCTCCCTTTACACGAAAAATTTCCAGCAGTAAGTATCGCGTATGATAAACATAATACATAATGTACATAATAATATAGAATAAAAATTGTAATAATGATTTTCAGGAACCAATACGTAATAGGAACACTTCACTGCTACATTATCACGGTGATTGCGCGATCAAATTGTGCCATATAGACTACGTTTACACGTCGGCTTGTAAGCCGAAGAGTTACAACTGCCGTATACCGTCAGATCCAAAACGTTTCTTTCTTTTCACTATAATGATCATTTTATTAACAGCTTCTTTTCATTTGAAACTACACTTTCTAGTATGTATATATCAAAAGAGATCAATTAAAATGTTTAGACTATGAAATAGGATCATATTTATGTCATCATATTGATAAAAAGACCATTTTTCGAACGGATAGTATACGGCAGTTTATACAACTTGGGCTTATAAGCCGCCGTGTAAACGTAGTCATAGATGGGATCAAACGACAGCGTCTCTTGAAAAATGAATCGCAACAGACTGAATTTAAATCATACCGAGGAATAATGCACACACACATGACGAAGAGGTAAGGAAGCTGCTCCAATTAAGAGTAGGGAAGACTCTCATCGAATCTTTTTTCAACTTTAGGCAAAAGTAAAGTCTCTTCTTGTTTTTTAGTATTTCCTCGCATCGTTCTCGGAGTATTCAGTCAAGGTGTGGAGCACTAGCTCCATATACAGAGTGCACTTACATTTCCAGAGTCTGTAGCCGGCATCATATAGCTCTATCCGCATGGCTTCCTTTACATGAAAAATTTCCAGCACTAAGTATCGCGTATCTCATAAACATAATACGTAATATACTTAATAATTTAAAATAAAAATTGTAATAATCATTTTCAGGAACCAATACGTAATAGGAACACTTCACTGCTACAATATCACGGTGATTGCGCGATCAAATTGTGCCATATAGACTACGTTTACACGTCGGCTTGTAAGCCAAAGAGTTACAAGTGCCGCCGTACACCGTCTGATCCAAAATGTTTCTTCTTTTCACTATATAATGATCATTTCAATAAGAGTTTCTTTTCATTTTAAACTACACTTTCTAGTATGTATATATCAAAAGAGATCAATTGAAATGTTTAGACTATGAAACAGGCTCATATTTATGTCATCATATTGATAAAAAGAACATTTTTGGATCGGATAGTATACGGCAGTTTATACAACTTGGGCTTATAAGCCGCCGTGTAAACGTAGTCATAGATGGGATCAAACAACAGCGTCTCTTGAAAAATGAATCATGACAGACAGAATTTTTAATCCTACCGAGGAATAATGCACACATATGACGAGGAGGGGTTAAGGAAGCTGCTCCAATTAAGAGTAGGGAAGACTCTCATCGAATCTTTTTTTACCTTTATGCAAAATGTAACGTCTCTTCTTGTTTTTTTTTTTAGTATTTTCTCTCATCGTTCTCGGAGGATTCAGTCAAGGTGTGGAGCACTAGCTTCATATACAGAGTGCCCTTACATTTCCACAGTCTTTAGCCGGCATCATATAGCTCTATTCGCATGGCTTCCTTTACATGAAAAATTTCCAGCAGTAAGTATCGTGTATGATAAACATAATACGTAATATACATAATAACATAGAATAAAAATTTTAATAATTATTTTCAGGAAACAATACGTAATAGCAACACTTTACTGCTACAATATCACGGTGATTGCGCGATCAAATTGTGCCATATAGACTTACGTTTACACGTCTGTTCGTCGTAAGCCTATAAGTTATAACTACCGTATGCATGCTATCAGATCCAAAACGTTTCTTCTTTTCACTATAATGATCATTAAATAGAGCTTCTTTTCATTTTAAACTACACTTTCTAGTATGTATATATCAAAATTAGAGGCTCATATTCATATGTGATCATATTGATAAAAAGAACATTTTTTTGATCGGATAGTATACGGCAGCAGTTGTAACTTCGGCTTATAAGTCGCCGTGTCAACGTAGTCTATGTACACGTGACACAATATTAATCTGAAAGAACCAGGTGGCAGATTAGGCCATAAACTGGTGGACCAAAACGAATGATTGCTACGGTACTGAGTTTTTTTCTTCTAGTGTACATATGTATAATATGGATATGACATAGAATTTATTTTGTGTTATTATTAAATTTATTATTAATACTTATAATCTTTATAATTGTAGGTAAAAAATGTGAATAGAAATTTTAATGCTAAAGATACTTTCGAATCGCACTTCAACTCGAAACCAAGAAAAACATTTCTTGTTTGATTCAGTCAGCAAGATAAGTCGCTAGTGATATTGGAAGATTGTTCGATGACGTGAGGTACCATTCTTGCATTCCATTGAAAAGATGAAAGGTATGTACACTACTATACTGTAATATTGCACATGTAATTGTGACAATTAATTGTTAAGTTTATAAGTTTTGTTTCAGCCGGAAATGATACTTCATTTTTTATTCCACCTCATGTCAACTTTCGCTTCTTTTCGTATTACATGGGATCACGAAGCATTGTAGCATCTTATATATACGTAACACACAATATTAGCCTGAAAAAACTTTGGAGATGGCACATTACACCTAACTGTTGGAGTAAAACCAAGTATTGGTGCAACAGTAAGTTACCTTCTTTCAATGATAATATGGATATTACATATAAATCATCGTTATATTTATTATTACTAGAATCTGTAATGTTATCATTACAGATTGAAAATGTGTGACTATAAATTCCAATGATATAGAAAGTTGTAAATTGCACGTCAACTGCAAAGCAAGGAAAATATTCGTTGGATAGAGTCAGCGAGGTATTGGAAGAATCGACGATTTCAAAGTGCCAAATCTGAGGATCGGAAGAAAAATTATTCAGCTTGTACAGATATGTACAAGCTATATGTGTGAAAAATAATTGCATGTTACGATCAACAAATTAGCGATATCTGGATTGTGAAGGTGAATAGATTAGATATGTATTTGCGAACAAAATATAAACGAATTGAAAGGTGTGTAAAATATATTAGTAAGGAAATATAAATTTAATTATATGCTACAATTATAAATTATCCTTTTTACGTGTTGAATTTTAATGACATTAAATGTATAGCTTACAGCTTGGTTGCTTCTTTATTCGACTATATGTAGAAAAATAATATGCACTGTATCACAAAAGTATGTTGAATAACCTGTAACGATGTGTTGATTGACAAGTAAACACGTTTCTTCTGTATTGTGCATGCTTACGAGATCTATATATACGAGGAAAGAATAATTTTAACAGCTAATTTTAAAACAATTGTACTTTAATAAAAACTTAAGAATTGTCAAAGGATTAATAAGCGTACGTAATAGTATAACCAGATCGATAATCCTCTATGTGTTGACGGTTGACAACTTTATTTTAAATCTACTTTATTTCAAATGTACACATATAATGTATACAATTCTATTATTACATTCTAATATAAATATAAATATTATAAAAGTACAAGTTTTTGCAATAGCGAAATACAAAAACAACATGAAAAAAATTATCTGTAATAAAAAGATATTGAAATTAATAAGAATTAGTTTCGTAATTTTTCAATACTTGTACAATTTCTACAATGATCAATTCTATTCAACATCAATAGAAAGAGAGATTTTTCATTTTCACCTTTCCACCCTACAGGGAAAAGATTCATGATTGACCCCCCAGGTAAATGATGCGGTGTCAAATCAGGAGCCACGACGTTGTCAAAATCTGCCTGCCAAAGCCCGCGACGTGCGCTTGGCTCCTCATTGGTCACCGCAGCATTAGGCGCAGCTCAACTGCATGTACGACTGTGTGCCCCTGTGTGTGTTTGGTGTGTGTGTGTGTGTGTGTGTGTGTGTGTGTGTGTGTGTGTGTGTGTGCGCGCGCGCGCGCGCGCGCAAGTAATCATCCACGTTCGACGAACCTTCGTCTTTCAGTCGCAGTCCTCCATTGCGCGACGTGCTAATACGCATTAGTTTGGAGAGCACTATTAATACGAGGCCACGTGGTTCTACGGATCCTCATTTCAAATACGGTAAGTTTAGATGCGAGTTATTCGACGCGATACAAATGTGATAATAAAAAATGTGCGCACATACGACAAACGCACACCTGATTTTTATGTGTGTTTCATAATTGTAGAAATACACGCGAGGCTACGTAGCTTACATGTAAAATCAGGTGTGCGTTTTTCGTATGTGCGCAATGTTTTATTCATTACATTCGTATCGCGTCTAATAATTCGCATTCTTTTGCAGTACAACAATGGCCCGAACGTCCGGCGATACGTTGTTTTGGAAGGAGTGGCTGTGCAAGCCCAGGGCCTCCTTGGACAAAAAGGTGCGCAGAGTCGGATGGAGACTGGCATCTTCATGCTGAGGAAGGACCTAGCGCTGCAAGAATTAAATGGCGCCATCGCCAGGGCGGGCGGTGGCGCAGCCGGTTGCGCTGCAGCCATCGAACGTGTAGAGCACTTTCAAAAAAATCCGCCTGTAATCGCGGAAGGCAGTTTACGGCCTCTTGCAGCGTCAAGTATGTGCGACGGGTCTTGCAAGGACACGAGTGCCGTGGCCGCCACAGCGCGACAATGCC
>JASTWR010001838.1:0-32300 GCA_030770355.1 Harpagoxenus sublaevis | reverse complement strand
ATTTAAGGTTTAAGCTTACAATTAGAACATATCTACCTGGAAAGGGAATCGCCTATACTGCCGTGGACCGAAAAGCGGAGAGCACACTTTTCTGCATAGCGCATAATGCATAACGCATAAGCGAATGACCCAATCAGAGTTCTTCATTTCTATCTCCACGATAGGAGTGAACGACTGACTGGTTCATTCCCTTATGCGTTATGCATTATGCGCTATGCAGAAGTGTGTGCTCCCTGCTAAAGTGTGTCCAACATCTGTGCGAGAGAAAAATATACATGGGATGATTGTTCTCTGTGCGCATGCGTTGAGATTCTCTCTCTCTCTTCTCTCTCTCTCTCCTCTCTCTCTCTCTCTCTCTCTCTCTCTCTCTTCTCTCTCTCTCTCTCTCTCTCTCTGGAGTACCGCGATGTTGCTGTGTTTCCTTGCTCTGGCTCTCGGCGAACTCCATCTCTGCCGTAAACTGCCTTCGGGCCGTTTTGTTACAGGTCTAAGCAGGTTTTCGTTGCTTGTTAAGATAGATATTTTATCTTTCTTTCCTTGCAACTGCTGTGCTGGATATTTGGAGTATTATTTCACTTCCCATTCTAACCTCACTTTCGCCTGATCTTGGGATTGCGCATGAATTACCATCTGATTTGTTCATGTAGCGACATCTGTGGGCTTTAATACACACCACAACTGTTAACCTCTGAACTGCCGCTCTGCTTTTTGGTTCTACCCTCGCTGTAGTCACCTCACTCAATCATGCCACAATTAAGGAGTGATGACACAAACAAATGCGATTATACGTCAACTGGTTGAGCAGTTGAAGTCGTCCGAAGCGCGATTCTCCGCATTTGTTGAGCAAAGGAAGGCGTCGGACGCATGTTTCTCCGCTTTTGTCGAGGACCAGCGGGCGCGACGAACAGTGGACTTAACGATAAGCTTAACCAGCTAAACAGCCATAGCGAAAAGTGTCGACCGCAACTGTCAGCGTATTGCTGAGTTGGAGCAGCAGTGTGCTGCCTCTTACGAATGAAGTGCGCGTTTTTTAAAGACCGTATTAAAAAGCGAATTAAAAAGTGAATTAAAAAGTGATCTAAGTGATCCTCATTTTGTTCCGCAGGCCTTCCGCGTCTCGAGTTTTGCGAACCATCGGACATCATTATTTCCGGGATACCGGGTTCTCTGAGTGACACATCGGTACAGCTCGTCTCTAGTGTTTTTCGTGCGCTGGGTACACCGCAGCTTGTTTCTGATGTTCTCGAGACTCGTGACGTGGGGGGTAGTGTCGTGTCCGCGAAGTCTGCGACGCACGGTGTGGCGCCTAGCACTGATTCTGCCTCCGATCGTCCTGTCCCTGCTGTCAGACGGCGATCTATAATTGTCGCTACTTAAGTCGCGGCAGATTCGCGACTACATTCTCAGTGCTATGCGCCCGTAAACGTCGACTGTCTGTCAAACGATTGTTTTCTCTAATGATGTCCCCCGGCCTATTATTTATATTAACGAATGCCTTCCTACGGATATTTACAAATTGTTGCGCCGGACTCGATTATAGACGGGCAGTTATCTTTTAAGCACGTATGGTGCACCGAACGGGTATGATTTTTGTCCGCAAGGCACATGGTCAGTCTCCTATATTGATTACTTCTGAGGCTGATTTTAGCGGGGCTTCAATGACCCTAGGCTGATGCTGGCTGTGTGTCCTTCTGTTTCTGTGGACCCGGCTTAACTTATATATTTCCCACGATCTTGTAGACTCAGACATTTTGTGATGGCACATGCATGCCGCTCTTATTCACCACTATAACGCGATGATCGCTTTGGGTTTAATAAAAGTTCCACTTACGCACATGCGAGTCACTCTTTTTCACCACGATGAAATATTTAATATTTATAAGCTTTTTCACTTTATGTTCAACATTACAATCGTTTTATGCTTAAGTCTATATTAGTCTAGTTACGTGGTTATACTTGTCCTTTATTTGAGAGAGCATAATAACTGAATTTCGTTGACTCATAATTCTTCAGCAAGTATTTCAGATAATTTCACTTTTCGACGAAATTCTTAGCTTTACATTCTTAGCTGTATATTTCGCTACTTATTTACTACAAGTGTATTTTCAACGATATTCCTTAGCTTTACATCCTTAGCTGTATATTTCGCTACTTATTTACTACAAATGTATTTTCAACGAAATTCTTAGCTTTATACTCTTAGCTGTATATTTCACTACTTATTTACCATAAGTGATTTCTTTGTTTTTATCTGCTTTTTATTGTACATTTGCCCTTTAGCTTTTGCTTGGGCATAATAAACCTAATCAATCAATCAATCAATCTCTCTCTCTCCTCTCTACCCTCTCTCTCCTCTCTCCCCTGGTGAGTACCGCATGTTGCCGTGTTTCTTCGCTCCGGCTTTCTTTGAGTTTTGTCTCTGCCGTAAACTGCCTTCGGGCTGTTTTGTTGCAGGTTTGGGCAAGCTTTCGTTGCTTTTCACGTAAACATTTCATCATTCTGTCCTTGCAATCGCTGTGCCGGATATCTTCGTGTAAAGTTATTTCTAACTTTAACCTCACTTTCGCCTTATCTCTGGATTGCTGTGGACCTTTGCTGCGCATGCTCCTGCTTTTCTCTCCTCTTGCGCTTCGTGAAAAACCACCAACAGTTACCTACGGTGCCGCCGCTTTCTGGTTCTGCTCTCTGCTACTGACATGGCTTCTACCTCGCAGCTCGCAGTCAACCGACACACTTTTCAGCTGATTTTATCCAGACTCGACGAATCTGAAAAGAGATTCACTGCCAGGCTTGATGAGTATAACAGGAGGATTACAGCCAGGTTTGACGAGTCTGACAGGAGGATTTCTGATTTCATCAAGCATCAGGAGTCTGTCAATGCTAATTTTGCGCGAAAATTGGACCAAATGCAGGAGGTTGTATCTAATTTCGGCGAGAGGATTGCTGCGTTGGAGGCTCGCGGCGCGTTAGTTAGCTCTCAGCATAGTGATTGTGAGTCGTCGGCTACGTCGCGGGTCTCGCGAACTTCGGAAATAATAATCTCCGGCCTTCCATGTTTTCTTACCGACATGTCCGAAGAGCTTGTTGCCAGTGTTTTTCGCGCGCTTGGTGTATCTCAGCTGACTTCCGACGTTCTCGAGACTCGTGACGTGGGGGTGAGCGATGCGTCTGCGATGCGTGGTGTGGCGCCTGGCACTGTTTCTGCCTCTGATCGTGCTGTCACTGCTGTCAGACAGCGATCTATAATCGTTGTACTTAAGTCGCAACAGATTCGCGACTATACTCTTAGACTATATTCTACTATGCGCCGTAAACGTCGACTGACTGTCCTTGATGTTTTCTCTAAAGATCTCCCCGGCCAAATTTATATAAACGAACTGCTTCCTACGGACATTTACAAATTGTTGCGCCGGACTCGAGTAAAGGCCAGGCAGTTATCTTTCAAATATGTATGGTGTATGAAAGGAACGATTTTTGTCCGCAAGGCACATGGTCAGCCTCCCATATTGATTACTTCTGAGGCTGATTTAGCGGGGCTTCAATGACCCTCGGCTGATGCTGGCTGTGTTCCTTCTGCTTCTATGACTTGGCTTTACTTATATATTTCCGACGATCTTGTTGACTGACATTTGTGACGGCACATGCATGCCTCTCTTATTCACCACTATATGTAATATGATTTACATGCTTTTTCACTTTACGTTTAACGTGACGATCGCTTTAGGTTTAATGAAAGTTCCACATACGCACATGCGAGTCACTCTTTTTCACCACGATGAAATATTTAATGATTTATAAGCTTTTTCACTTTATGTTCAACATTATAATCGTTTTATGCTTAAGTAAGTTCTATATTAGTCTAGTTACGTGGTTATACTTGTTCTTTTGTTTGAGAGAGCATAATAACTGAATTTCGTTGACTCATAATTCTTCAGCAGTATTTCAGATAATTTTACATTTTTCAACGAAATTTTGGTTATATGACGCAATATTATCATATTAGTTATGTATATTCAAACGTCTTTCACTCGAATTATTTTGTCTTATAATAAGTCGTGAAGCATTGGCTGAGGAGGAAACAATATTATTCTTTTGCTTTATTGTCATTATTATCTCCATTGTTTCCACTTTTGCTTTCCGCTTTATGCTGTTATCACACTGCGTCTTTTCTTTTCTTTTTAGTTCTTACTTATTCCAATTGTTGTCTTTTGTAATTTGCTCGTGCTTATTACACATATACTTGGTATTATTCATTACTTGTCTAAAGTCTTGACTATGGCATAATAAACAAACTCAAACTCAAAACCTCAAACTCCCCTCTCCTCGCATCCGAAAAGAAATCTCACGCCCCAATCCCTCTCCCTCCCTCTCCGCTCCCCTTCCTCTCCTCTCAAATCCCGATCGGCCTCTCACTCTCCTTCTCCCTATCCCTCTCACTCTAACTCTCCCTTCCCCTCTCCCTGCTTCCCTCTCCCCTCTCCCTCTCCATCTCTATAGCTTCTCTCTCTTTGTCTCTATTAGCGTCTGTCAACTTTCGGCGCATGCACACAGAGAACAGAACAATCATCCCATGTAGAGATCCTTAACCAGAGATCGGACAATGTGCCGTTGTGGAGTATAAACCAGATATGACGTTTTTGATGGCGGATAGTTTTTTCTTTCTGAATCCTTCGAAAATTGGCACATCTGAAAGCCTTTTTGATTTGTATTTGTACAATAACTGGCATTGCAACTGTTAGACATTTTTTTAATTCACCTATTTGATTTAAAACAAAAAATTATTGAACATAATTTTGAGGTTACTCACAAATTTCTTTGGAAAATTAGAATAACACTTGATTACACAGCAAAACACGATGGTTGAGGCTGTTTTGTACGCGATTTTGACCAGTTTTGACGGACAGTTATGGCTAGGTCGGCTAAGATTTCTTTTGGTTACTATATATATTTTTCTCTCTCACACTTCCGGTTTTATCCCAAGCAACGGAGCCAATTATTAGAGATCGTTAACGGTTTGTCTAATCTCTGGGGGTCAATCATGAATCTTTTCCCGTAGGGCAAAAACGTGAAAAGTGAAAAGTTTCATGTAACTATCTCTTTCTATTAGTGTTGAATAGAAAGAGATAGTCATATGAAACTTTTCACTTTTCAGGTTTCCACCTTAATACATGACTGACCTCCTGGTTAAGGATCTCTAATCCCATGTATACCTTTCTCTCTCACACAGATGTTGGACACACATCCTCGAGCCTACATTCTCCTTCCAGGTATATGTGTTCTAAGGGTTCAAGCTGTAGAGAAGGGGATCTCCAGCGGTTCTTCAAAGATAGAATTCTTGACAAGGGGTCACAAAAATTTTTGTGATGACCAAAGAGCCGAATAAGTTTTATTTTCAAAAAATCATATACAAACAAAATAAAATCATAAAAATAAAGTAGCAAAAAAATTATGCAATTTTCAGTATGAAACTACATGGCCGGTATTCATAGTCGGATCTTATTTCAAGATCGTCTTAAGTAATGTCTTAAGATGCTAATACGGTTATTTCATTGGCTGGATGGAGTCTTTAAGACTGCCTTTTACCAGACTTAAGACGATCTTAAATATAAGATCTGACTATGAATACTGACCCGTCTTTTTTGAAAAGCAACTATGTATTTTCTTTACATCAATTGATTCATCTTATTATATTATTCTGTATATAAAAGTGTTAAGATTAGGTTACAAAAAAATGTTACCTGCTGGCCGGATCCCTGTAAATATCCGACACACCAAGAAGTTTCGACATACAGATTACAGGGTGAGGCATTTGAATATCTTGAACAGAAAGCATTTAAGAAAAAAATGTTTCAGACGAAAATTGTAGGTATTGTCTGAAGGGAGACAAATAATGGTAAAATCAATTTTCGGAAAAATTGATTTTTCACGATCACATGAAGGTTTATTTTTGTACATTTTGACATGAAATATAGAATATCTTGTAAACTATTAATTTTTTGATAACTACTTTAATACTTTTATATGTAGAATATGCTAAAAGAATCATACTACGTAAAAAAATCATACAATTCTATTTTAAAAATGGCGATGACCTTTATTAGATAGTGAAAAATTAATTTCTTCGAAAATTGATTTTATCATTATTTGTCCCCCTCCAAGCCATACAACTTTTGTCTGAAACATTTATTTCTTAAATGCTTCCTTTTCAAGATATTTAATTGTTTCTAGTTAAATACTTCACCCTGTATATGCTTTAGAATTTCTTAGTGCGCCGGATAAAAGCCGATGCTAAAAGGGCGAGGGAGCAGACCATGGATGGGGCGATGGAATGAAGGGATGGAAAAGCATGGGTCCGATGCCTCGAGATAATAGCGCGGAAGTTCCGACATCGTTAATCTTGCAGTTCGTAGGTCGAGACGTATGTACAACGTGTCGGATACGTATACGAGCATGTACTCGTTGTTACGAGTACTTCATGAAGCCACACTTTTGGCATGAGATACGATGGTGGTTACGATCTTCTTCCCGACAACCGCCATATTCGCGTAATCACGCAGGAATATTATCGAACTCGGACAATCAAAATCGGAAAATGTATAGACCTCTATATAATAAACTCATAGAGCCAATACATTTAAATATCAGAAACAATTGAAACAAATAATTATAATTTTTACAATATAAAAATAATATAATTTTTTATGCTTTTTTGAGTGTATCAAACCACATGCATCGATTATGTTAAAATAAATCGCTTGGGGATCCTGCAGCCAAGATGACGATAATAGATAATACAGGATCCTGTATACCGACATTTCTATGTCGTCACGTAGCGTCGTATTAATTTGACAGAATTGAAAATGCTTCTCCAGGATTGCAGTACATACATCAATGATTCAGGGAAAAAAACTGATTTTACATGGAAAACGAGAAAAAGTTACGGAACTACAGATTTCCTTACCTACATTTACCTCAATATGACGTCTCCAGTTGGCAGACAGCCTGTCAATTCATCACAAAATGTGCTTTATATAAAAAATATACCGTTTGTACGAACGTGAAAACAAGTTTCCCTGGTTTGCAAAACACGAAACAACATTATTGTACCCTCCAAATCAAGATTTGAAGTCTAATAAAAGCATAGAGTGTTCATGTGTGTTCGTGCGTATGTGTGCGTGCAATGTAGGTACTATCCTTGTCTATCTCCTTGTCTATACAAGGACAGATATAGAGTTTATCGGTAAATCTTACGGCTGCAGGATCCTCTTAATATTGGTCGCTGGTATTGAAGAATGTTCCGAAGTTAAACGCGAAGATGCGAAAACAGGGATTGTTGAGCCATCTATCGGTGACATTTATCATTCAATTTGATCACTATTCATTTTTATTATTCACTGTTTATTTTTCTAAGGATAAATAATTGAATCAAGATGTAAATACCTTAATAATTGTATAAGAGAAACATATACGCAGTTAAGGGGAGGTTCTCATCTAGCGACCCAAAAGTAAGGTGATTTTCTTGAATTTTTTTTTCATAGAAGGAAGTAAGTGAACAACTGAAGGTTTTTGACACTTATTTACGGAGTCTAAGAGTACATAGAAAAATTTTTTTTATAGAAAATACTGCCGCGAAATGGTGTTAAACGTGGTGCATCGTGACCGCCTCAAAAAATTGGCACTCACTCTAGCACCTGTAAAAATTATCAGAAATCAAAAATCCAAAAATTTTCATGAAATATATAATATTTGTTGGAGCTTGAACCTATAATATGAATAAAAAGGCGAAAATTAAAAAAATGGCGGACATTTTTGAGTACCGTTTTTTCACGTTCTTTTCGCTCTTATAAAAAAGAAAAACTCGAAGAAAAACAACAAATATCACCTGCATTTAAGTTCAGGCTCCAATAAATATTATATATTTCATGAAAATTTTTGGATTTTTGATTTCTGATAATTTTTACAGGTGCTAGAGTGAGTACCAATTTTTTGAGGCGATCACGATGCCACATGTAACACCATTCCACGGCAGTATTTTCTATTAAAAAAAATTTTTCTATGTACTCTTAGACTCCATAAATAAGTGTCAAAAACCTTCAGTTGTTTACTTACTTCCATCTATGAAAAAAAAATTCAAGAAAATCACTTTACTTTTGGGTCGCTAGATGAGAACCTCCCCTTAAGTTTGTAAGTTTTTTGTAATACATATACACATATGTCTATACCTATATACAGGGTGCCCTATTTTAAATGAGCCAGGCAAATATCTCGAAAAATATAAGATACGGAAAAACGTTTCAGACAAAAGTTGTTTAGTTCGAAGGGGGATATAAGATGGTGGCAATGATTTGGTCTTGGATGGTCGTTTGAAGCTCACGTGAACGTCATCTTCAATTTCTTACATGGAACCTCCTATATATTGTAGTATATCGATTGAAAAAGCATAAAAGTAAGAAAAATTTTGGCGCAAACCAGAGGTCGATACGTTGAAAAATTGCCATTTTCCAACTTTGACCTTAAATAACTTCCGAATGGATCAACGTATCGACCTCTGGTTTGCGCCAAAATTTTTCTTATTTTATGCCCTTTTAAACGATATACTACAATATGGGAATTTTACTTAAAATTTTTTAGTCTCCCAGGGGAACTGCAACTCAAAAATTTGAAATAAAACCCCCCATATTGTAGTATACCGTTTGAAAGGGCGTAAAATAAGAAAAATTTTGGCGCAAACCAGAGGTCGATACATTGATCCGTTCGGCAGTTATTTAAGGTCAAAGTTGGAAAAAGTCAACATTTGACCCTCAATAACTCCCGAATGGCCAACGTATCGGCCTCTGGTTTGCGCCAAAATTTTTCTTATTATATGCCCTTTCAAACAATATACTACAATATGGGGGGTTCCATGTAAGAAATTGGTGACGTTCACGTGAGCTTCAAATGACCATCCAAGGTCAAATCATTGCCACCATCTTATATCCCCCTTCGAACTAAACAACTTTTGTCCGAAACCTTTTTCCGTATCTCATATTTTTCGAGATATTTGCCTGGCTAATTTAAAATAGGGCACCCTGTATATGTATATACATACATATAATGTATGTGTTGTTCAAGCAAATTTTATAAAGATCTGAACCTTATAGGCAAAAAATGTTACAGTAAAAGCTCAATTATTTCAAAGGCTAGAAAATTTCTGGGGCTTAATTCTGCACACGCCTACCGACAACTATCGGTGTCGTTAAGGTATAGTTTGTCCGTAAAACCCATTTACGTAGAAATCTTTTAAAATTTGAACAGCATATTAATGTAAACACGCTCTACACACCTGTGCAATTAGAAAAAGATTAACCGTACCGAAGCTGAGATAATTTGAATCAAAGTTAATACTTTTTACATGTATCACAGGTACGAAAACGGCTTTCAATACCACATTTTTAATTGTAGTGATCAAAAGAAGAGTAGTGGATCAACATTATAGTTATTGTCAATAAAATCGATAAAATTAAATTATTTTTCTGTGTCAATCCTTTTTCTGGTTTACGTATTTACATACACATACGTTAACGTGCTTTTTTAAACATTCAAATATATCAAAGCGTTTTTCCTTTTTCCTTTTTTAGAAAGGTAGAAGAAGAAGGAGAAATGAATGCTAGCTTCGAAACAATTGTATAAAGTCTACTAAATCTCACCCTATATGCTTATTGTTAGTAATCTGTTTACGCAAAAAGTCAACAATTCAAAAATTGCTGACATACACACATATATTGTGTGGACCAATGGAGCCCCCGGGCGTTAACTGCTGCTACAAAAATGTGACAAATATTGAATAAATTATTGCTTGAAACAAATTCAATAGGTACCGTTGCTGAGCATTGACAAACGCTCGTCACGTTTTACATGTTATTTGCGCAAACACTCGTCACGAGTTTACGCACATATTTCATAAATGTGACAGGCGTTTTGTTATCTGATAAGCTAAAGATAAACATTGAAGCAGATATGGTTCGTATGGTCAATAACTTTTACAGAGGTGCTGCCATGTAATGAAATGTTTCGAAATTATTACTCTTAATGTCTCTAACTGCGTGTTATCAGTTTTCATATTATTTTAGCCGAAAGATGCTACAAATTGTTTAATGCGTTCGCTGTGCTTTCTGCGACTGAGTTGCAGTTTCTTTGATACATTTGCATAAGATAAGCAATGATAAAATTATATTTTTTATTACCGTAAGTACATTTATGTCTTTTACGTTATTAAATGATCTTTTCTTGTCAATTTAGCAAAGTATCTGTGTAAATATCGATTATTTATGATGATTTATGTTACCTAAAGTAAACTTATACATTTCGAGACATAATGGGGCTTAATTGGGGCATTAGTCCACGGGGTGCATAATGCCTTGTGTTGTCAAAATAAAAGGACATAATGAAAAGATAAAATATACTATGCGTACTTGTAAATATGTTTCTTTTTATTAAACCTATCCCCCCAATTAAAAGTCCTGATTTCTGTTAAAGAAAAGTTAAGCAACCCTAATCACAACAGATCCGAATATCATCTGTGTCCGCATTAAGGAGGTACGACTATTACTTGTGAGTCAAAAGTGCAGCGATTGAAATAAATGTCATTACAGCAATCCCGAATTATATGCAATATTATAGTATAATGAATTGTAGATGCTACTTATGTGCTATATTCTTCGTAAATTACCAATGTATAGAATATTAACAAGCATATGCCGGGGTATGAGAGCGTCAACGACTCGGGAATTGCTTATTTGGCCAACATCATAGGTTAAAATCTGTCACTCTGTGACAATAAGCTTTCTATACTTGAAAGCCAACTTAGAGCCTTAATTTTTTTATATGATTTACATAAACACTTTACACAAATAATTTCAAAACTTGAGCAATATTGACCATATAGTTTTTTTTGTATGTTTTTTAATATTATTCAGAAGTCGACCACTTTTAGCCTATCCTTATGGAAACGGTCGCTCCAAGGTATCTATTATCACTGGTTTAGTATACACTTAGCCAACTTAGGACTTTAAAAAACTAGCATTTGACAGATGAAACATCAAGGATTGTGTAAAAACTTTAAAAATCGGACTTTACCATGTAGATTTAAGGCTATATTGTCACAAGTTTAGATCCTAGCTGACCTAACCTACAATGTTGGATAATAAGCGCGATTCCCGAGTCGTTAACGCTCTCACACCCTGGCATATATGTTTGTTAATATTCTATACACTAATAATTTACGAAGAATATAGCACATAAGTAGCATCCATCAATTCATTATACTAATATTGCATATAATTCGGGATCGCTGTAATGACATTTATTTCAATCGCATTTTTGACTCACAAGTAATAGTCCTACCTCCTTAAACTCGTGTTTTTTGCCGACAGAGCCTGTCGATATAATTTGACAGCAGATTATCGGCAGAAACCGGGCAGAATCTGTCATTTTTAAACATTTTATAAAATTAATACATTATTTAAATGAGAAATTTTGCTCAGTTTCTGTAATCAATCTGCCGCAGAATCTGTTATATTTCTGCTGACATTCTATCGGCAAAATTTACAGTAGACATTTTCAATATCTGTTCTCAACATATTTGTTTATGTTGGTACGTATATTACGTCGGCGACGTCATGTCGAGACGTATAATTTTTTCTCTCTAAGAAAGAATGGAATGTTTTTATAGAAAAAACCATTTTTACAGAGAAAACTTCAGACGTTAATTACAACAATAAAATGTATGAAATGCTCAGAACGAATTGTATTTTCCAGCTAATTTTTCCTCCATCCAAAAATATTTCCACATATTTTTTTTGCCCTAGGAATTATTCTAAAATGCTCTGCTGTTAAAATAGTGAATAAAGTTATTAAAGTAGCTTTTTGTCTCGACCTGTTAGAAAAGGATAAATCAAAAGTCCTAAAGGGAGGGCGGGGTTAATTGTATTTGGGGTGACCAGTCGATATTTAGAGGATTGTTACTTTGTCACAAAGAAAATTTCTAACAATTCGACGATGTTGAATGGTAAAACGTATAAAGTGGTCAGGTAACTTTGACAGAAGAGATTACGACAATCTCGGATTTGTGAGAAATCTCACAAAATTGCTCGTTAGCGTCGTTTTAGCGGTTAAAAATCATTAATGCCTATAGATGGCCGTTGCCTGCAGACGTACTTTGACAACGTTGTGCAAGCTATACGTATACATATACATATGTATGTATAATTATGGTAATTGATGTATGTACCTACATACTCCCTCTTCCGATGTCGAGAAGAACGCGACTGTCATCGAGCGACGATAACGTGATGCAACGTACCGACTGGCGTCGTGAGCGAAAACAAAATATGTCTTCGTACTCGAGCGAGCTGTCACGCTCTCAGGAATATCTGAGCTTTCGCAGCTCCGTACCACTCAGGAAAATCGTCGTCGACGCCGACGGTGCTAAGGTACTGTTTCCTATCATTATCGGTTTCTAATCGTTTGATCTCCTGCCGTTTCCCGCCTTTCCTCTTTTTATCATCGATTTACATCTACTTACAAGTTGCAAAGTGGCCTCATCTGTTTGATAAGTATTTATAAGCATAGAAGTAAACAAAGAAACATCTTAACATATTTCTGCAATTGTTTCAGGGATGGAAGGTATACGATTCTAATCCAAAAACTATCAAGTGCCCACTTATATGTCTTCCACCCGTCTGTGGTACGGCTGATATTTTTTTCAGGCAAATATTGGGTCTAGCTGCCAAAGGTTACAGAGTTATCTCGGTAAGTTAGATATATGTATATTCGATGAGCATTTCGAAGCATTTAAACATATGTAAAATAGAGCATATTTAATTTAAATCGTGTTAATATAAGCGGTAAATAAGAACTTTATTTTTACAGGCTGAGGCACCGGTATATTGGAGTATAAAGGAATGGTGCGACGGATTCAGGAAACTGTTAGATTATCTAGAACTTGACAAAGTCCATCTTTTTGGCGCTTCCCTAGGTCAGAACGCGTCAGCAAGATATTTACTTTTAAGTGAAATAATCTAGCAAATAAAATTATAAAGATTATATTTACAGGTGGTTTTCTGGCACAGAAATTTACAGAGATAAATGCACACTGTCCCAGAGTGGTATCTCTGGTTTTGTGCAATACTTTTACGGATACGTCTGTATTTAGTTACAATGATTCCGCAGCAGTGTAAGTAGGTCATTTTTAATTATAACTTTTAATATGCGATTGATACATGCATAAATCTATGTGCAATAAAACTTAGAATTTTCCGCTTTATTACATTTTTGTATTTTTTTTACGTTCACAGCTTTTGGATTTTACCTTCGTTGGTACTGAAGAAAATGGTAATGGGAAATTTTGCAACAGAAAAAGTTGATGAAGAAATTATAGAGGCAATTGATTTTATGGTAGAACGGGTATGTCTTAGTTTTCTTAGTTTTTTCAAACTGATGAAAGATATAGGAAGCACAAAGGAAAAAGATGTTTATTCTAGAAATGTTATACGCATATATTTTAATTATAGCTGGAGAGTTTAACGCAACCCGAATTAGCGTCCCGTTTAACAATGAATTGCATAAATTGTTATGTACAACCTCAAAAAATATGTCATTTACCTGTGACAATAATAGATGTTTTCGACGAATATGCGTTGTCAACTGCAGTTAGAGAAGAAATGTATAAATGCTATCCAAATGCAAAACTAGCACATTTGAAAAGCGGTGGAAATTTTCCATATTTAAGTCGATCCGCCGAAGTTAATTTACATTTGCAGGTAAATTTATAACGTGTAATTATGATTAAATCAATTGCTGATGAAATATTAAAGCATTTGTTTTCAGATTCACTTAAGACAGTTTGAAGGTACGGAGTATACGGCTTTAGAAAAGATTAAGATTTAGCGCAATGTATTTACGTTAGGAGAAATGTAACAAAATCTAGAAAAACTGTATATAAATATTGATTAAACAGAGATTCTCCTTTGCTCATATATGGATATTAAGACTATAGACAACCTCTACGCTTTTTGTATTCAGGAGCCTATTCTGTCGTTACGTGCTTTGCGCAGCTTTTCTTTGGTATATTATATCTGCGCAGAGCACGTAATGATGTCGTTAACGTTTACAGAATAGACCATTAAGTCAAACATTATTTCTTAATACGATTTTCAGTGAAAGAATTAACTTGTTGTATAATGCATAAGTACTTTAGGATATAATTATATTATATACTACTATTAGGAATTATATGTACTGTTACTTAATTTGTTACCTATTATTTCGTTTTTTAAATATAAAATGCATTTATATTTTGTAACAGCTTAATCTTCTTTTAGCTGTAAAAAGAAAAGTTTTTTTTACAGCTATATAAATTATTTGTTACCGCAAGCTGAAACTCTTTAATAATTTATAATCGTTGCTATTGATATTGATAAAAATAAGAAATATACTTTTCTAATTCGTTTAGCATGTAGATTTTATACAAAATATTTTTAATTATATCTCTATGAATTTAATAATAAAATATTCTCAAAAATTGTATTTTATGTATCATTGCCCATTTCGTACTAAAATTTAATAAAATTTAATTTAATTTTATTAAATTCCAGTACAAAAAATTTTCGTAAAATTTTATGTGTAGTCTGTTATTTTTATACTTTGGATTGTTATGTCTGTTTTTATTATGGTGTGCGAAGTTAGAAGGGACTATAGTTTGCTATGTCGCCTGACCGGGAGACCGTATAAGAACTTGCTTGGTATCGATTCCTTCGAGTGTGCCTCTCTCGCGTTTCTCTTTTGCAATCTCAGATTACAGAGCCTGTTTTATCCAGTGTATACGTATATGTCATATGACATCATCGTCCGTGTCAGTTGCTTTTGGATTTTTCTTTCTTCCCATTTCTTTATAATAAAATTTTAATTGGCCGCAATTATACAGAGTTTCCAAGTTTTTAATACATGCTTTTCTGAAAATATACTGCCAAGGAATTTTACTTTGCAGTTTCATTAAAATATTCTCGCTAATGCCAAAGATTTTGCACGTTAAATATCGTTAATTAATAATTCAGATTCGTAAACGTGACAAATGTCGTTTGAGTTTACGTACAAAAAATTGAAAAGGGTAGTCATTAAAATAATTAATGAAGGTTTTGACTTGTGCGACACGCAGGTAGATATCGACTCGATGATAAGATTACGGTTATCACTAGCTACTGCATGTTATGCCATAATCCGTCTGATAGTTTGACGTTATCTTTTGTAAAGAACGACGTGTATAATGTACGTAGCTCAGTCTCTCACCTGCACGTGACGCGAGCAGACAGCCGGTATCCGATATCGCGGTATTCGCCGTGATATGTGGCGATAGTGTTAATTTTTATGGCATATTTAAAAAATCGATATCATTCGGATAGATACGTCACGCATAAATTTCAATTCGATTATTACTTCAACAACGTTCGCGAAATTCTTCTTCAGTCATGAAATAGAACACGTGTTAACGTAGGCATTCGGTGGTGAATCGTTCGAGTATTTGTGCTATTTTATATATTATTTAATTTTATTAAATTTAAAAAAAGATACAAGATTGTGTTATATTCATAAAAAATTCGACCGCCATTCAATCTTCGTTCTATAAAACACAAATTCTTATTCACGGATTTACATGTGTGCGTGCGTGAGTTTATTATTTTTTTAAATATCTAACAGTTTGTTCAAAATCTTCTTTAGCTATGTTAGCTTTAATGAAGTATAAATTGGACTACTGATTCCAATTAATCGGATTATCGTAATAAGGTGTTATGTTACAATATTATCAATGATCTGTACCTAATCCCTCGCGTGATGAAATGTTGATGACGTACGTGTTTTTAGACTTATTTATAACTTATTGTAATCATCACGTAACTGTCCCAACAAGAAACTATCCTAAAGGAAAATAGCTTGAAGCAAAATTCAATCAAGTGAAAGGAACGCTGACCACAGGTTTGCTTGAGATAGAAATAACATCGTCGCAAACATTCATCTTTTGTTATTGTACATTATAAATCGTAGAGAACTTATGCTATTTAAACAATAATAATAAGTGAGACAGGACCGTTATGATATACAATCAATTAAAGAGAAAAACATTTACGAACCCTGGCTGAAGTGATATTTTTCCCAATAAAATTCTTTTTTATCTAAATAATTTAAAAAGATTGTTTATTAGCATCAAAAGTTAAATCGATTATCGATTTAAATGTGAATTTATTGTTCCAACAAAGAGTTGTGTTTTAAAGGCCGACGAAATATCGGCGCGCAGTTTATTGAGTTGAAAAAAGTATATAAAATTCACACAATATCTTTATCACAGATTCACACACAAATGCTTTTAACTTTCGAACCTATTCCTAATATTCATGCAATCGAAAGTTTCTTCTTCCTGCATTTTGCAAAACCTCGGTATTTGTTCGTAACTTGTTATAGTTTTATTTCCTGTGCGGATATCATAAGAGTGTGGAATTTTTGCGGAACAATATCGTAATGGATTCACCAGAATTGTGAAAGTTTCCATCCGTATCTCGAAAAACACGCTTGTTTAAAAATGGATAACGAGCAAAGGCCTCTCGTGGACATCGGGAGAATAGCAACGTCCACGAAACTCGCTTACGCGCTTGGACACATTTCCAACGATCTAGCGGCTGCTATGTGGTTCTCCTACACTTTAATCTACCTTCAACGAGTCGCACTGTTAAAACCTATCGTCGCTGGTGCGCTTTTACTCTTAGGTATGCGTCGATTTACTCGCACGGACGATTCTACGTTAGTCATGCTATTGATTAATGTCCGAACAATTTTCATTCAAGGACAAATCATCGACGCCGTTATGACACCTGTATTCGGTCTCCTGGTTGATCGCTATTGCAAGAAGAAAATTTGGCACGTCGTCGGTTCCGTCATGGTCACTCTGTCCTTTCCCGTAATATTCGGCGGTTTTGTCAATTCATCTACTACTATCGCCATGCTTGTATATGTAACGAGCATTACGATATTTCAAACGGGTTGGGCGGCCGTACAAATCTCCCATCTGTCAATGATTCCCTCGTTAACCAATTCCGTCCTAGCTCGAGCCGACTTGACCGCAATAAGGTATGCGATTTGCGTAATATCCCTTGAAAACCATGAGACTCTCGAGGATGCAGCTGACAAAGGAATGGTACGAAAGTGTCAATTTAGTCCAAAGGGCAAACCGAGACTATTCAATAAGGGATAGTAAAAAATAATTATTTTTCTAGAATAATCCCATGCAGACAACGTCCCGATTTGGGACATTATGTTAATTCACTGCATGGGATATGTGCGGAGAGACGGATTAGACGGTTGCTGAGATACATGGCTCAAAATGGAAGATAAAAATTCCGGAAGTCACAACTTTAATGCAGACTTATTGTAATTCAATGTTTTTTTTGTTGTGCACACTGTGAAAAGTGCTTTTGCATAAAACACACTTTAATTTAGAAATTGCACATAAATTGTATCCAATATACCTAAGTCTGCATTAAAGTTGTGACTTCCGGAATTGGGAATAAATTGACACTTTTGTACCGTTGCCTTATGAGTAGCGAGGTCTAAACGGTATTTGAAGACAAATTTAATCGTAGGTATTCCGCTCAAGTCGGCGCGGCCGTGATAGCTTTTGTTGTAACATGGATAATTCTACCAACTGATGGCGAATCGATGGTTCAATTAGATCAGCAAGATGACTATAAATTCAGAGTACGTACGAAGAAAAAAGATAATTAAAAAATAGAAATATGTGCATGTGATTCTCATTTGCAGAACATCGCTCTGATCCTCGCAACTCTCGGTTTGATCGCGACCGTCTTCTTTCACATTTTCCTGAAAGCGAATCTCTTGGAACAAACAATATCTCCAAAATCGAACGTCGAAGAACCAGCGAAACTGTCGGACGTTTCATTGAATCGCCGGATATCGTGGGCCGGCATTACGATCTTATTAAGGGTCGCGATGCTATATGTGGCGAGCAGATTATTTATCACTCTCGCTACGGTATATTTGCCGCTGTATATAGAAGAGACTAAAGTCGATGGTAAGCAAGCGTTGGCCACTGTGCCGTTGGTTTCGTACATATCCTCATTTACGGCCGCCTTGCTGCTCAAGTACATCAACAGAATTTGCGGTACCAAGGTAATATCTCTATAATAAGGAACCCAAAACAAACACCAAGTAACATGCAACTTACATGTAAGTTAGAATTTCCTACTCAATAATGTAAAGACAATATAACACATATGTTGTGTAGGAAGTTGCATGTGCATGGTGTTTATGTTGAGAAGAGAAAAAGAGGACAAAGATGCTAAGTATATTTTTGTTTTGTTGGCACGTAGGCTTGCTACTTTCTCGGCGCTATAATTGGGATAGCCGCCGCCGTTGTCACGGAATTCGTCGGGAGTAACACGACGATCGTATACGTCGTCGCTGTGTTAATTGGCGCGGGAAGCTCCATCACGATGGTCACCGCATTGAGCGTCACCGCCGAATTGATCGGCTCTCGAACGGAACGTAGCGCATTCGTGTACTCAATCGTGACATTCCTCGATAAAATCATCACTGGTCTCGTGGTGATATTCATCGAAAAATGGTAAGTAACTGTCAAACAACCGTGCAAATTTTATTTGATTACAAATTGCAGCCACGATATACAGATTCAAAAATTGTCGTAA
Organism: Harpagoxenus sublaevis; assembly: GCA_030770355.1. Classification (NCBI taxonomy): domain Eukaryota; kingdom Metazoa; phylum Arthropoda; class Insecta; order Hymenoptera; family Formicidae; genus Harpagoxenus; species Harpagoxenus sublaevis. Next base: position 13,551 of record JASTWR010001838.1, on the reverse strand, counting down.
ATAAACGTAACACTGTAAGAAATTTTTACTTTACGACTCTTACAATTAAATTAACAAAACGGTTAATTACTTTACTAATGTCTTTAAAAAACCTGCTTTCGTCTTTTTCAGGAGATGCAACGATAAAGAACTTTGTCCTACATATAATCGAGACACATTGTCCATCGTTTGTGCTTCCTCAATGATACTGGGACTTGTAACTTTGCTATCTGTATCGCGTTGTCTAACTTGAAAAATTAATAAGTTAATACTTTTTATATTATGTATCGTTTGTAAATCATATAACTTATTTTTTCAACATTGCTGGCGAACGTAATAAAATATTTCATATTGTATTCCTATCATTATTGCATCATTTTGCTTCCTCATAGAGGAAGCTTTGTTTTCGTGAAAAAAATTTTTTTTTAGTTGCCGCTGCCAATGTGTTCAGAATGTTTTAAAACGTCGAAAAATTGCATTTAAAAAAATGTCCGTATGTGTGTGTGTGTGCGGATTTGAAGTCCGTGGCTCTAACTTCCGTAAATATTGAGATATCGGGCTGTTTTTTTTTTAATCGATAGAATATCATTCAAGAAAGGTTGGTATTGAATTTGGCGATGATCGGTAAAGGGGTTTTTAAAAAAAAAATTTTGAATTCTTTTAGAAATGTCCGTGGTTGCTCTAACTTCCGCAAATATTGAGATATCGGGCTGAATTTTTTTTTAATCGATAGAGTATCATTTAAGGAAGGTTGGTATTGAATTTGGCAATAATCGGTAAAGGGCTTCTTTCTTTATAAAATTTTGAATTTTTTTTAGAAATGTCCGTGGTTGCTCTAACTTTTGCAAATTTTAAAATATTGGGCTATTTCTAATTTTATTATATTCTTCAGTCTTTTCTACCCCTATTTCATATATAATTCTTTAAGATTTGGTTGATTAGACTCAGCTTTATAAGGCTTTTATGTATGTACGGATTCCCCAAAATTTTAAATGCCTTTAATTCAAAAACTAATACACCAAATCTTAAAGAATTATATATGAAATAGGGGTAGAAAAGACTAAAGAATATAATAGAATTCGAAAAAAATTGCCAATATAATAAAAGAGTGTGTAAATTAGAAACTTGCACGTTGTTTCTTCATCATTTTTTTCGTTTATATATAACTCAAAAACTGATCAATTAAATTTTAAAGAATTATGTATGAAATAGGGGTAAAAAAGACTGAAAGACTGAAGAATATAATAGAATTTGAAAAAAATTGCTAATATAATAAAAAAGTGTGTAAATTATAAACTTGCACGTTGCTTCTTCATCATTTTTTCGTTTATATATTACTCAAGAACTGATCAACCAAATCTTAATTATATATGAAATAGGGGTAGAAAAGATCTAAGAATACAATAGAATTCGAAAAAATTGCCAATATAATAAAAAATGTGTGCAAATTAGAAATTTTTGTACATTGTCCTATGTTTAGATTCCTCGAAATTTTAAAAGGCTATAACTCAAGAACAAATTAACAAAATATTAAAGAATAGTATATAAAATAGGGGTAGAAAAGACTGAAGAATATAACAGAATTAGAAAAAAATTGCCAATATAATTGTATCTCAAGAATTGATCAACCAAATCTTAAACAATTATATACGAAATAGGGGTAAAAAAAACTGAAAATTATAATAGAATTAGAAAAAAACATTACCAATATAGCAAAGAAGTTTTCCGAAAAATGTTCGGGTCGGGATTACTGAGCTGACCTTCTATCAATTCACTTTATTGTCATTTTATAAGTTGCTGGTTTTTTCTTTAGTCTTTTCTACTCCTATTTCATATATAATTCTTTAAAATTTGGTTTATTAGACCTAGTTTTATAAGGCTTTTATGTATGTACGGATTTTCCGATATTGCAAACGTCTGTAACTCAAAAACTAATCAACCAAATCTTAAATATATTCTTCAGTCTTTTTTACCCCCATTTCATATATAATACTTTAAGATGAAAAACATTGACAATATATTAAAAGAGTGTGCAAATTTTATATTTAAAACTGCACCCCCCGCAAGAGAAGTTGAGTTTGCCAATTGAATTTGGCGATAAACGGTAAAGGAGTTCTTTCTTTATAAAATTTTGAATTTTTTGAGAAATGCCCGTGGTTGCTCTAACTTCCGCAAATTTTGAGATATCGGGCTATTTCTAATTCTTTAAAATTATTTTTGGCATTCTCGAAAGAAAGGAAAAGAGAGACAGAGAGAAACAGGAAGAGAAAAAAAAACACAGAGATAGAAAAAGACAGAGAGAGAGAGAGAGAGAGAGAGAGAGAGAGAGAGAGAGAGAGAGAGAGAGAGAGAGAGAGAGAGATAAGGTATTTATTGTAAACATAAATAATAAATAATACGTATTTTTGGGTAAATATATAGAGAAAAGTCCCCAATTATAAGATACCACATTTATTTTGTATAATTGCCGGAAGTCTATGTGCAGAATTGAAAAAATAATGTCATTTTGAAAAGAATTTAATAAACTTCAAGATACCGAAATGTAAAATTTAATATTATTGAAATTAATTTCATAAATTTATCTTAGGTTGGCAATACAATCCTAACAACTCACTTAGTGTGTACACGTTATTGCATATTCTTGTAGCCCTTGTTTTTCAAAACACTTTTTCGTTCAGTCAATTTAAATTATGATTTGAGAGTTTTAAAGAATTATGATTTTATTAAGAGTTTGAAGCAATCAAATTTTCAAAAAAGTACTGGTTTTTTATAAAACCATAATTAAAATTTACAAAAACCTTACTTAAAAGAAAACGTCGGTTAAAATTGTCAATAACTCCTCATAGTTTTTAAGTGTGCAAGTAGAAACTTGCACATTGCTTTGTCATAGTTTTTAAGTGAGCAAATAGAAACTTGTACATTGCTTTGTCATAGTTTTTAAGTGAGCAACTAGAAACTTGCACATTGCTTTCTCATAGTTTTTAAGTATACAAATTAGAAACTTGCACATATTACATCCTCACAATTTTTAAGTATGCAAATTATAAATTTGCACATTGCTTAATCAACATTTTATTTCGCTCATAAAGCTTCCTTTATGAAAAAGCCAAATTAATAAATATCTACTAATAATTATACATCAAAGAAAAAATTTGGCTTCCTCATAGAGGAAGCTTTATGAGCGAAATAAAATGTTGATTAAGCAATGTGCAAATTTATAATTTGCATACTTAAAAATTGTAAGGATGTAATGTGCAAGTTTCTAATTTGTATACTTAAGAACTATGAGAAAGCAATGTTCAAGTTTCTACTTGCTCACTTAAAAACTATGACCAAGCAATGTACAAGTTTCTACTTGCTCACTTTTTTTATTCCTAATCAATGGCGAATTTATCATAGCGATTATAGTGTTAATTATAGCGATTATTCATTCAGAATTTGTGATTGTTATATTTGATCGATTATGACTGCGGTCCACTTAAGGGGAGAACCTGCTTTAGAACGCTTCACAAAGCATAATTTTTGCGATTCTTTTTCTCGGCTCCAATAAAACGAATCTTTCCTAAACTTCTGGGGTGTTTTAATACACATTTTGACATTAAAAAAGTTTTTCTTCAGTCTCACAATTTGTTTAATTTTCGATATTTAAAAAGTTTTTTAGGTTCACATAGAAGGTATAATTACATGAAAATTAAGAAATTTTTTTGTTTTTTTGTTACAGACACAAATTACGCACGCTAAAGTGTACGAGGATGAAAAAAGGCGTTGTAAATATCGCTAAACATTTCATATTAAAGACCAATATTTTTGTATAAAAAAATTATTTTGTTAAGGGGATCCTGCAGCCAAATGTTTTACTGAAAAAATTACCATTTTCTATCATTTTCTATGTTACCGACCTATATCTGTCCTTGTAATAGACAAGAATAGCACCTATATTTCACGCATACATACGCACGACACACATCCGACACATGTACTCATCCTATGCATTTATTATATATTAGACTTGCAATCTTGATTTCAAGGGTTCAATAATGTTGTGTCGTGTTTTGTGATCCAGGGAAACTTGTTTTCACGTTGGTACAAACGGTATATCTTTTTAAATATGAAGCACATATCTTGTGATGAATTGACAGGTCGTCTGCCAACTGGAGACGCCATATTGAGGTAAATGTAGATAAGGAAATCTGTAGTTCCGTAACTTTTTCTCGTTTTCCATATAAAATCAGAGTTTCCCTGAATCATTGATGTATGTACTGCAATCCTGGAGAAGCATTTTCAATTCTGTCAAATTAGGAATGTTCAGTCAAAGCTCGGGGCAGATGGCGCCATGGCGCCGAACACTGTCATGGCGGCATTACATGTATGCGTTGGTGTATGCGTGAGCCTATATGTGAACACATCTGTAAAATTGTATCATCGGTAGATATAATAGGTATCTGTTAACAGATCATTTACCGATGATACAATTTTACAAATGGGTTCACATATAGGCTCACGCATACACCAACACATACATGTGATGCCGCCATGACAGTGTTCGGCGCCATGGCGCCATCTGCCCCGAGCTTTGACTGAACATTCCTAATTAATACGACGCTGCATGACTAGAGATTTTTGTCGGTAAAACAGACGGGTGCAGGATCCCCTTAATGTCAAAATGTATACTAAAACACCCCAGAAGTTTAGAAAAGATTCGTTTTATTGGAGCCGAGAAATGAAATCGCAAAAATTATGCTTTTTGTAGTGTTCTAAAGCAGGTTCCCCCCTTAAGGGGATCCCAAAGCCGTCTGTACCACCGACAGAGATGTGATTTTCGCACAGCTACCAGTTTTTTTTAAATTTATAGACTTAAAAATCCTTTTCCAGGATTAAAGTATAAACGCAAACGGATACGGCTCTGTTCGTGTTTTCGTTAAAAAAGAAAAAAAAATTTTATATAATAAATTTTTTTTCATTTTTAACGAAAACACGACCAGAGCCGTATCCGTTTTCATTTATACTCTAATCCTGGAAAAGGATTTTTAATTCTATAAATCCAAAAAAAACTGGTAGCTGTGCAAAAATCACATTTCGTATCGACATTATCGACATCGTCGGAGTTCGGCCTTCGGTGATCCTGAAGTCGTCTGTATTACCGACTAAATTCTATATATGTCCTTGTATAGACAAGGATAGACAAGGTTATAGGTTATATAATCTTTTGAAGCACTAAATTTTTGAGACCAGAACAAGATCCTAAAGGGTACTTTACTCTTCATCGGAAAAAATTATTTTTCGATTTTCTTGGTTAAAAAGTCTCAACATTCAAGACTGAAGTGTTTTTTAGGCTCTTGTTCTGGTCTTGAAAATTTTGTTCTGAGTTGTTCTAGTGGAGGATACAATAGTTTTAAAACGAGAAGCCTGGAACAAGATTTTAAACCAAGAAAATCAAAAAGTAATTTTTTCCGATGAAGAGTAAAGTACCCTTTAGGATGTTGTTTTGGTCTCAAAAATTTTGTTCTGAGTTGTCCTAGTGGAGAATACAATAGTTTTAAAACGAGAAGCCTGGAACAAGATTTTTAACCAAGAAAATCGAAAAATAAATTTTTTCGATGAAGAGTAAAGTACCCTTTAGAATCTTGTTCTGGTCTTGAAAATTTTGTTCTGAGTTATTCTAGTGGAGGATACAATAGTTTTAAAACGAGAAGCCTGGAACAAGATTTTAAACCAAGAAAATCGAAAAATAATTTTACCCTTTGGGATCGTGTTCTGGTCTTAAAAATTTTGTTCTGAGTTGTTCTACGCGGTTAGAAATATGTTTTAAATTGACAGTTTTGTAAGTCATATTGTTTACGAATAAATGGCCAAAAACTGTTATTTCCTAAATTCTTCTTTTTTCAATATTTCTCAAAGTTTTTGACCAATCAAACTAATATTCTGGAACAGTGTTTAGAACTAGAACAACCTGGAACAACCTTAAAAAGTTCGATTTTCGAAAAATGGGGTGCCAGGTAAAAAAATCATTTTTATTAATTTTCCGCGAATATTTTTATTTTAAAAATTTGATCTTCGGGAACAATTTAGAACAAGTCTAGAACAATCCGGAACAACTCTTAAAATTTAAAAATTTAAAAAATGGGGTACTAACTTCACATAGGTCAGATTGTCAGCAGAAATCAAACTTGTCAGCAAGTACGCTATGATGGCAGAAACGCAGCAGAAAATCAGCATGCTCTGTCGTCGTATTGAATTAAATTGGATGAAAATTTTCGAACTAATTAAATGCCGATAGATGGCATCCAATATGATCTGTTTCTCGTATTTAAAATTTAACGAACAATGCTATAAGAACGGTGTCAAGAGACACGACAGCGTCTCGCGCCAAGCCGCGCCTAAGTTTAAGATAAATCATGGTACGACACAACTTTTGTATCAGTTGTATCGTAAAGTCCACTCTCATATAATAGAGTGGCACACTTGAAAAATAACATTTTGAAAATAATAATTCTCAATATGTATGTATAATAAAAATTTCTGATAAATTAACATACATTTTCTCATATTACGAGTATATACATATATATATATTGGGGAAACATATGTAATTCTTATTTTGTCTGAGTTTTTCAGAAAAACGTTCCAATTCGTATAAAAATTCTGAGAAAATTTTTATAGAAATTCTGATTAAAATATACATATATATATTAAAAATAATTCTAAAAGATATTTTTCCATCAGGAAAATCCTGATTCATTTCTGCTGTGTTTCTGCTGCCACATCGTGACAACACATCATGCTCGATTTCCGCTATACATCTGCTGTCGATAACTAATATTGCAGGCTCTGTTTGTTATTAGCTGCATTTCTAGCATCATATCGTGACGGCATACCGTGCTTCGTTTCTGCTGCATTTCTGCCATCACATTGTGCTGGCACATTGTGCTGGCAGAACCAAAGCTTAATGAGGACGCAGCGGAGCGGAATCTGCTGCAAATTCATGATTAAATATGCTGGCATACTGCTGGCATACTGCTAGCATTTTGCTATCTGGGAAGTTTCCCTGGATTGCAAAACACGAAACAACATTATTGTACCCTCCGAATCAAGATTAGAAGTCTAATATAAAAGCATAGAGTGTCGATGTGTGTTCGTGCGTATGTGTGCGTGCAATGTAAGTACTATCTTTGTCTATCTCCTTATCTATACAAGGACAGATATAGAGTTCATCGGTAAATTATACGACTGCAGGATCCCCTTAACACTACAAATGCTTCTAAGCATTCTTCTTCTCCTTTCTTTCAATAAAAAAAAAAAGAAGACAAAGAACGCTTCAAAGCATTTGTAGCATCAAATAGACCGCAGCCTATATTCGCAGTCGCAAAACATATTCGAAAAAATAGAGGCATTTTCGCTCGACTGAAGCAACAGCTAAAACAAATAAGATACGGCCAATATTTGAGCAATTGTATCGGTAACTGTAACTAATAAGTACATTGCCATATTATGTATTATTCCGTTTAAATTTGACTTTGATTAGTGGATATCGGTTGGTTATTTTTGCGTTTAAAATGTAAAACTCCAACATTTTATTTATACTTTTACTATATTAGCTTTTTTAATGTAAATTTATCTTTTGCTCTGATAAAGACCAGTAAGTAAGGTCGAAACGTAAGCTTATCTCATAAAACGAAAATTCGTTAAAAATTAATTATTCTTCTTTTTTACTATCCTAATATTACTCGAATATTGGCCGTATCATATTCGAAAAAACGTGCGAGAAGGAGGAAGTATCAGACATAAATCTTTTCTTAGGATGAGAGAGATGTAAACGTTCATCAAAAGATTCATTTATAAAGCAGTAAATAATTTCGAGACCGTAAGACAGCTTAAGGTAGTCCTTTCATGAGAATAAGTATTAGATAGATATCTAAATTTGATATATGTTAAATATACAGTAATAAGGGGCATATGTACGAAAAATCAGGTGATGTTATCGACACTTTATAAGAAATAAGTCATTCTAAATGTGCGTTCGCGGAGCGTGTTATTGTCATTCTATCCTTGTTTACATCTAATGAACGAGAAAGATAGAATGATGCAAATCACCACGACCGCGCTTTCAACGAATAAATACATGTACTTAGCGATTAGATGAATACATTATTAATGTCTTAAAATATTCCCTGAAGTTTCCGGATTTCGTACGTACCTTGAAAATAAGGGCTTGTTGAATGTTTGGCTCTGATATATGAGGTTAAATAAGTAGTGGATTGCTTTACACGGAGACGGAGACACTGAGACGGAGACGTGATAACAAATTTGTAGGTTACTCGAGTCCAAATCGAGTCCAACCGCACTACTATTGTGAATTTTTTTAATTAGTAAATAATTAAATACGATTAAATCATGCGTGTAAAATCATATTTTATATTATTATAATTATTGGGATATTGCAATATGTTTGTTTTCAATTATCTCATGACGGACTGTTACTTGACTAGGTGCTGCGAAAGGACTACCTTAAGTATTCCATAAAGGACATATTTTGTTCTTTAATTTTTGGTATCTTATAAGAATTAAACTATTTCCGGGTAGAATGGAACAGAACTGCAGACGTGTACTTAGAGTATTATCCATTAGAAAATATTCTTGGATATGGTTCAGTATACATGCATATAGGAGGCGCAAGTGGATAGGAATAAAGGAGGATGTGTAAAAGTGGTCGATTTTTGCCCCCAGCCGGCAAGTAAAATTTATATGTTTTTTAAAATAGTTTTTAGGCTGCGGAATCACGTGGTGCAATTAGTTTTCTATATACCCAGATAGCAAAATGCTAGCAGTATGCCAGCAGTATGCCAGCAGATTCAGTCACGAATTTGCAGCAGATTCCGCTCCGCTGCGTCCTCATTAAGCTTTGGTTCTGCCAGCACAATGTGCCAGCACAATGTGATGGCAGAAATGCAGCAGAAACGAAGCACGGTATGCCGTCACGATATGACGCTAGAAATGCAGCTAATAACAAACAGAGCCAGCAATATTAGTTATCGACAGCAAATGTATAGCAGAAATAGAGCATGATGTGTTGTCACGATATGGCAGCAGAAACTCGGCAGAAATAAATCAGGATTTTTCTGATGGAAAAATATCTGTTAGAATTATTTTTAATATACATATATATGTATATTTTAATCAGAATTTCTATAAAAAATTTCATATTTTCTCAGAATTTTTATACGAATTGAAATGTTTTTCAGAAAAACTCAGACAAAATAAAAATGACATATGTTTCCCCAATATATAGGTATATATATACTCGTAATATGAGAAAATTTATGTTAATTTATCAGAAATTTTTATTATACATACATATTGAGAATTATTATTTTCAAAATGTTATTTTTCAATTGTGCCACTCTATTATATGAGAGTGGACTCTACGATACAACTGATACAAAAGTTGTGTCGTACCATGATTTATTTTAAACTTAGGCGCTGCTTGGCGCGAGACGCTGTCGTGTCTCTTGACACCGTTCTTATAGCATTGTTCGTCAAATTTTAAATACGAGAAACAGATCATATTGGATGCCATCTATCGGCATTGAATTAGTTCGAAAAACTTCATCCAATTTAATTCAATACGACGACAGAGCATGCTGAATTTCTGCTGCGTTTCTGCCATCATAGCCTAACCTGACAAGTTTGATTTCTGCTGACAATCTGTTGTTACACTGTGAGAGCAAGTTATATGCAATCGCAGTGTGCATTCTGCTGGACACATTGTACCAGCATACAATGTTTGAAATTTGCTCTATTTATGCTGGTAATCTCGGCTCAATTTTTGCTGCATTTCTGCCATTACATCGTGACGCACGTAGTGCTTGATTTTTGCTGCGTTTCTGACGGCATTAACTGAAACGGCATAACCTGCTAAAATATTGATAGCATTCTGTCGCTATAATATGTAGCACATAAATTTCAAAACGTGCTTCAGTCAGATTTTGCTATCTGGGTATTAAATTTTTGGTATCAGAAAGGCAACAAATTTCACGCAGAAACTGCTCTATCAGACGATGTTGTCAAACTGTAGCCAGAAATGCGACAGAGCCTGCTGACAGGCAATGTGAGCAGATTGGCAGCAGAAACCGCGCAGAGTCTGCACATATAACTTGGCAGCAGATTGACGACAAAGATCGAGCAGAGTCTGCGCGCATTTGACCTGAGAACAGAGTGGCAGCAAAAACCGAGCAGGATCTGCGTAAAGTAATCTGGTGGCAAATAGGCATGTAAAAATCGAACAAAATCTGTCGTACCGCGGGCATTTTGACAGACCGACGCGCTCAGAATTCGTCAGTCATACATGCGACTCTGCGAGAGGCTCTTCAAAGGACCAAGGAAGGACACTGCAGGAACAAGAGCTCGATTCCTGAATTTATTTAAAAGAGAACGTACGCGAAAATTCTGTTCTTACAGAAAAGTTGAAGTTGATTGATTAAGAACCATACGAGAGCCAATTAACTTGCAACTTTTCTGTAGGAGCAGAATTTTCGCATACATTTTCTCTTTTGAATAAATTCAGGAATTGAGCCCCAGGACACGCAGTCCACGCGGTTCATGCGGTGCTATGGTGGGGCGGCGCAAGGATTCGCCGCGATCTATGGAGCGACGAGCAGCGAGCAGAAGATGGCGCTACGACTCGAACGTCACTACCACGAGTACTACGACTGAACACAAGGAGGATTTTACACACCAGGAGGATCCTATAGATACACACCAGGAAAATTCTACACATCAAGGATATTATCTTTTCCTGAAGAAGGAAAAGAAAACGGCACTTTTCAGCGCCCATTTTTTAATTATAAAACAGGAACTCTCTGTTCGCAATCATAAGCCCATATATATATATAAACAGCTGATTATGGACAAAGTCTGACCGGTTTTTGCTGCCAATCTGTTCTCAGGTCGTGCGCGCAGGCTCTGCTCGGTTTTTGCTGCCAATCTGCTGCCAGGTTATGTATGCAAGCTCTGCGCGATTTCTGCTGGCAATCTGCTTACATTGCCTGTCAGCAGGCTCTGTCGACAGAACACGAGCTTAATGCGGACACAAATGGCTATGGTTTTGGTGTGGAATTCTGATCAAATTTGCTGCCAATCTGCGCGCATCCTGCTAACATTTTGCTATCTGGGTAATGATCTATTTTACAGATAATGATCTATTTTACGGATTCTAACCCTCGAAAATCATCAAATGTATATTATTTTTGTTTTTTTTGCTGCGTAAGCGAGCGTACGGACACCGGCAGGAATGGTGTCTTGCGGCGCGCGCGCGTACAAATGCGCCAGGAGCGCACATACATAACCGCAGACACATGATTGCGGCTCCCGAACTATGGATTAGAATCGGCCCTTTTTAGGGCCAAATAATGCGCAAAATTCGATAGTTTTCGAGGGTTAGAATCCGTAAAAAGATCATTATGTATCTAGTTCTTATGTCACATCCGTGCTTATTTACTCACTTCTTTCACATTTTTACATATGTTCCCTTCATGTTTATGAAAAACTAATTGCAACACGTGATTCTGCAGCCTAAAAACTATTAAAAAACATACAAATTTTACTTGCCGACTTGGGGGCAAAAATCGACCACTTTTACACATCCTCCTTTCTGGATTCCAGGGATGACGCGTACGTGGCTGCGTGCCAAAACGAGTGATTACTGTGATTAGCTCGGTGATTAGTAACGATGAGGTCCGTGGTTCGATTCCAACATGGCCTTCATCCCGCAATAATACCTCGACTAAGAAGTTTTTTCCGTAATTAAAGGAAAGTCAAGGATTAAAAATCCATATGGATTAATCTACACAAGGCGCGGAAATATATGGTTGAGAGTAGAAGTTTGGACAGAATAAAAGATAATTATGCAGTTATACAGACCACCCTCTGATAACCTTGACTTTGACATATATTGTCAAGGTCACAATTCTGAGTGACCTTCTGAAGGTTTTAGCCCTAGGTCATTGTTCGATTCACTGCTTTAACCCTACACAGGGCATATCATTTATTTTACCCTCTACGGGGCATATGGGGTTTATTTGGACCCTACACTTTTTCTTAGTGTAAAGTGCTTTCTATAAGCAATAATATTGTTTAAATATACATAAATCTCTTCGTTTTTTAACAATGAAGAGAATGATGTACATTAAAGTCAATTTTAGGAATGGAAAATTGGTGAAAAAAAATGGTTTAAACGAAAAAGTGTCGGAAAAATTTTAAAAATGCCTCCTTTTAGATAAAAATGGCTATTTTTTTCTCTAATTAACCGATTTTAAAAATTCAAACGGTGTTTTGAAGAGGGCACATTAGACTATCAGAAAAAATAGTCATTGTTGCGTTCTCTTGAAAAAGTATAAATATTTGAACATATAAATGGAAAATTTATGAAGATTGAAGAATGGGAAAAGTAAAAAAAATATCATTAAAAAATTTTTTTGCATGTAATATTAATTTCTTTATTTGCATAAATGACCAAAATATGATTATACATTTAGTTTGTAGTAGAACAAAAAAAAGCATTTTTTGCAAAAAAAGCTAATTTAATTAGAACTACAAAAATATTTGCCACAAAAATATATTTCATGACTTATACTTTATAATTATCTTATTATAACTGTAATTTATTTGTTTAAACAAAAAAACTGAAATCGACTTACCGCCACAAAAGTTCAACACTAAAGGGCATGTGGGGTTTGCTTGGCGGCCACATGCTTTTTATCTCAACACTGTGTCAAAATTACCAACTAGCGCGCGCTATTATATCGCCTAGGATCTCCTCCTAGATAGTGAAATTGAATTATGGAAAGGATCCGACCCCGAATATATCGTCTAATATCTCAGGAGCGTACTTTAAAAAGAGCTGGTGGTCCGTTTGGCCCCCATATGCCCTGTCTAAGGTTAAATAAAGCAGGTAATAGTTTATAATTTTGATTAAAGCAGAGAATACTTTATATTTTTACTTTCTAACACATAAAATTGTATATATATCTTTCTATACCAACTATTCTCTGCTTTAACAAAAAGACTGTTCAATATACTAACGATTCGCTGCTTTAAATGACTACCGAATAAAATAATGCTCTTTATGAAAATATAACATTTTTCAAACTCGAGTGGGAAACAAGACACTGCTTAAAACAGTACCTAAAACCTTAAAAGTACTACGACAAAGTAACGTTATAGTATTTCAAATTTGTTTCCATTAAAAAATCAACAGATATAAGATCTTATAGTCTTATATAAAAAACATTATTGCAAATAAATTTGAAATATACCAAAGTTAGTATTTCAAATACTATATTATTGATTAATATTATTATTGATTATTATCTCCAAACAATAATCGAAAATTTCAAATTATGTTGAGGAAATGCGTATGATCGCCACAGAAATTAACTGCCGCTTGTCGATTTTAGGAAGCCGACGTATTCTTCGCTGGATACTTGTGCTTTATATCAAAAGGAAAGCCGCTTTATGTCAAAGGAGAAGTCGCTTTATATCAAAAGAGAAACCGCTTTGTTTCGCTGGCACACGGAA
>JASTWR010001837.1:0-32314 GCA_030770355.1 Harpagoxenus sublaevis | reverse complement strand
ATCGTCGAGACTGGACGCGGATCACGAAGACATCGAATTTTTAAATAAACTAGATGATACCAATACTATGCGATGCGGAAAACATGTTAAAAATTGCGCATTACAAAATGTATTAAAATTATTTAACTGGTGGTCGCGCCAGAAAGAATTGAAATTTAAAAAAAAATAAATTATATGAATTTTACAATGTTTTATGTCCTTTTCCCCTTCCCCATTAGTTGTTAGTGGTTAACAAATGTTTGAAAGATCCGTTGGCTTTCTTTGCGTTTTTTATAACGTTTACTTTTTTCCATTTCTTAGAATTTTTTTAATAACTTCTACGTAAGCAGCGCTGACATTGGCGCTTGAAATGTTGAAGGAAGGGGAATAATCCCTTCCCTTCCCCTATAATTTTGTTACAAAGGGTCGTACGCGATCGTTACATGTTCAGACATGTTCAGTCTTGCATCAGTCACCCGTGTGGAAGCAGTTCGAATCTTGTAACCAACAGCGATGTACTCCTCTGCAGGAAGCAGCACAAGTATGAATTATTACGTGCCGATTCCTTGTGAAACTCCATCGAACCAGCCTAATACGTAAGTATTACTTTGCATATATTTTTCCAAAACCTATTTTTCCATAAATCATTTATTTATTTATTTTTTTCTACAGTTTCTCGATAAATCGAAACCTCGTTATACGCCTCGTATCTTGAGCAGACGATTTGCATTGACACCTAACAGCTCACAAATATTTGAACATTGGGATCAGCGTGAGACCTCCACACGGTTCCTTGTGGAATTGGTCCTTGGCGACAACCGAGGATTTAAAATCGCGATTCATCATGGAACGTGGACGGTGCTCATCGATAGACGCATGGATTGTCGAGCGACTCGTGCAGTCAACTGTCGGTCAGTCGCTGACTATTCAAGATCTAATACTCGAAGTTGTACAAATGCGTGACGATAAACTTGTAAAATTTTCATCGCGCAATAATTATTTGTACATGAAACATGCAACTATTCTCTTTTTACTCACGCTTGAACACTGCGTCGAGTATGTCTTCCGCGAGCTATATCAGCTTGCGAGAGATGTAGATAAGAAGTTCACCGATTTTGCAAGTATTCTACGAAGAAATCGTATTACCGAAAAATGCGATGCCTTTAGTTTCTTGCACAGCTATTACAATCAAACGTCAATTGTAGATTGCGAACTAATAGCGTATGCTATGGATGACATTATGTATGATGCATCGAGAGAGAAATCTATTGATGTAGTACGTTAACACGAATAAATGTATAACATATATCTAAATTATTTTTTACTTATTTAATTTTCCTTCCACCTCCTTCTCCTCTATTCCTATTTAAATTATGATTATATACCATTTATTATAAATTTAAAAAATTTAATAAAATATTGTTTCTTTTTTCTGTTATTAATGTTTCTTTTTATATTTAATATTTGTGCTCTGATTTCTTGTAGCTCGGGAGCTACGCGTTCTCTTTCTTTTCTTTTTAAAAGGGAGTGAGAGAGAGATGGTTACTGTTACGGTCGGGCCGTGTACCCTTTGTTGAACCAAAGGGAGACGTACTCGACGCAAGCGGGAGAAAGAGAACGCGAACGGTGACATAGGCAGGAAGGCGAGCGAGAGAGAGGGCGGTAAATAGAAGATAGACGAAAGAACACAAGTTTATACCTACATATATAAAACATTTATTCAAAAAATTACATTTTTGTCGAGAATTATATTTAATTTTTATGCCCATACTTCTTGCTCGTCTATCAACTCTTCTTCACCAAATAATTTTCGCAAATCAAAGATGTCTACGTTGCCACTGCAATCCCACATCTCTTCGTTTCTCACTTGGTCAATATTTCTAAAATAGCGGACCCACCGCTGCCGCTCAAGGCTAATATACCCCGGGATTTCGATATCCTCGCGGAGTATTTGGGGCTGAAAACAAAAAAAAAATACAAAATTTAAAAAGATTTTATATAAATATATAAAAATGTCATTTTTTTTATACACACTTGCTCGCGAGGAATCCGCACTCTCACCATATTCCTTATCCATACTTCCTGGGGCTGAAAACAAAGAAATACAAAATTTAAAAAGCTGTTTTCATATAAATATATGAAAAATGCCATTTTTATACACACTTGCTCGCGAGGAATCCGCACTCTCACCATATTCCTTATCCATACCTCCTGTTGAGACACGTTTCCCACCCATATCCACTGTAAAAATTAAAACAATCGTTAAATTAAAAAATATTTTTTAGTTTACATTTTTAGGAAATATTATTTAATATTAAATAATGTTGTATTTGATATACTTACTCCTCTGACTGGGTATCGAATTTGTATGTACTCTTCTACGTAATGTTGTCCTTCCATTATTTTGCAACTTTTGTAACTTTTATAGTTTTCACTTTTTTAATTTTTACTGAACTACTTTTAATTTAAACTGCACCGTGTGAAAGCTGAGAAGACTGTGCGAATTCGGTGGCTTGGACACTATGAAGAAGACAGTCATGGCAGCCAAAAAAAATCTTTGGAGTAGGGAACACAATGCGTTTTGACATTTACGACATTTACTATTTATGATAATTATATGGAGAGCATTTGAGATCTTATTCCTTTCGCGTGTGGAAGACAATCATAGGAGTTAAAAGAAAGATTTAGGTCGGTGGACCAATTTCCGTCCAGTAGAGACGTACTAACTTTAGTGAGTCAATAATAGGTCGAAGGATCCTGCACAATACATGACTCCAAAAAAAACGACCCTTTCTAGAAAAAATGAAGAAAAACGCGACGGTTAAAACTAGTATGCGCTCGCAAAATTTTAACCGAATGGGGTCACGAAATGTCCATGTCGAATGGTGACACGCTCGTCGATAAAACGTCTTTTTCTAGAAAAATGAAGAGGACATCGGCGCCGCGATAATTGATTGTAAATTATAGCCTGTCACTGGCGCTCGCGCTATTTTTTATAGTCGCAAAGGCATGGCCCAACAAAGGGCTCTTTTGAGCAAAAAATGCAGGTCGCATGTGCATATTTGAAAGAAACATAATCTAGGATAAACATCTCTTTCTAGAAAAGTGAAGAGGACATTAACGTCACTATAATTAATCGTAAAATATATCAATGATCGCTTATGCAGGGCAAGACGCAGCATTTAGAAACATACCCCCTGACGAGCGCGCGCCTAAGACCCCTCCCCCTTCCTCCCCGGACCCACGCTGTAGGCCGCCACCCTCCCCTTACCCCGCGGACCCACGCTGTAGGCTGCCACCCTCCCCTTACCCCGCGGACCCACGCTGTAGGCTGCCACCCTCCCCTTACCCCGCGGACCCCCACGCCCTAAGTGCATGCTCCCCTCCCTTGCCCCGCGGACCTCTTCGCCTTAAGTGCACACGCCCCCCTACCTTGCCCCG
The DNA here is from genome assembly GCA_030770355.1 of Harpagoxenus sublaevis. Lineage (NCBI taxonomy): Eukaryota > Metazoa > Arthropoda > Insecta > Hymenoptera > Formicidae > Harpagoxenus > Harpagoxenus sublaevis. The sequence continues at coordinate 28,894 of JASTWR010001837.1, read as the reverse complement.
CGCCGCCGAAACCCCTCGCCCCGCTCCCCCCTCGCCTACAAATAATCCAGAACCGGTGACTCCCTCCTACTAAAATTTTCAGGTCTAGACTTTGCATCGCAATATATTTTTTCGTAGGCCACGTAGGGGGAAAATAAAAAAAATTTCATTATATAAATTTGGTCCAAGCTTTCCATTGAACCTAGTTAGAACTTGATCCGTTCACTAGTTATCGAGATCTCAAAATCTCGAGTACTCTCAACATATATATAACTCGTGGCGTCGCGTATATAGAGCCACGGCTGTCTCGCTCCGCGCGTACTTGGTGCGAGACACTACCGTGTGTCTTGATCCAGAAGTCACCCAGGCATAGAAGAAGGGTGGTTCACTCAGATAGGCTAGCACCATACTCTGAAAGGAAATTAGGGGGTAGAGTAGTTATGAGTAAAACGGAGCCCGGATTGTTAATAATTTTGTTGCAAATAAATTCTGAATAAAAGGTTTATGAGTAAAAAAGTCTTGAAATATGTTTAATCTTTTGAATTTTGAAAGTTGTCTTGTTCTGTGTTTACTGCGCGTTGCTTGTTTTTCTTAAAGGAAACCTGCGGCACGCGAAAAGAGACCCATCTTCGAGTTCGGAGGGAATTTCGATCTGCGGCAGAACATCGGCCGGGATCTCCGGAAGTTAACCAACTCGAAGAGGACCGCCTGCCCACGGTTTTTGACCCATGGTTTTCCCGTGGGCCATAGGGCAAATGCCGGGCGGGGACTTGGGGAGCCCTGCGGGGCGCAGGGTCCATGGGAAGTTTTCCCCCCCCCCCTCCTTGTCCAAAGAATTCGAGGAAGAGCGACGGGGCAGCAGTCGTGGAAAAGGACGTCGTCGGGGGACCGGAGCTCGAGGACGAGGCGGGATGGACGGCCCTCCCTGGAGTCGGCATGGGGGAGCCTGGCCAGCTCGCCCCAGGAAGTCGATCGCGGGGAAGAGGACGGAGTTCCAGTTTACGGCGAGGGACCAGGAGGAGGCAGTCCGTTAACCCGTAGCAGCTCGGAGTAGGACAAGGTGCGCCGGTTTGGTGCCCAAAAAGCCGAGCTCGTCTGGGCGCTGCCCTCCTAGATTGTCGTCCCGACAATCTAGGAAGAAGGGGGCAATGTTGCGCCCGTGCCGAGACGCCCGGTAGAAGCCCGGAGAAGGCGGTCGCGAAGCGCTGCCGGACGACGTGCCTAGCGACGAGCCGAACGTTATTGTTTATCAACAGTCGCCATGGAGATTCTCCGCCGGGCCTTGGAGCCAGACAGACGTGTTTCACGAGCTTGTATTATTTTCCGGGTTCACATTAAACGAGTTCCTTTTTCAATTGTGTCATTTTTCCCGGCAACGGGACTGCGCGCGAGTGTGTGTGCGTGAGTGAGAGCAGCGACGCGCGGACGAGCGCAACAATATATATACATATATTGTGACAGTCTAAATTCTCGCGTTAAAATAATGGAAGAATTCTAACATTAAAATTAGAACTTGGCGCCAGGTTCATTGGGATTACGACCGAACAAACCTCGACGGCTGTGCCGGTAACTATACGTCGCCCGACGGTCAATGAGCGTCGACCTCACCTGTGGCGACTTCCCCTTGCTCTCCCGAACCGCGAGGGGTTGCCGGCGAAAAGCGAAACCACTCGCACTCTCCGTCTGAATGTCACGCGAATAAGTCGAATGAGTCGAATTGTATAAATGGTGTCGGTGAAGTAATTTAGAAATACATCTTGATCTCGATCTGTAACATCCTTCTTTATTCCGTACTCATTCCGAGTTCCTATTTTGGTTGATTGAGAAGAAAACAAGGAATCAGATCATATCAACGGTCATTTATCATATACGAAGTCGATGCTACCTCAAGGAATGGAATCTTATAAAAAGACAATGGAATGTTATTAAAGGAATGGAATCACAGGTCTTATTACCGACCATTAATTATCTGAGAATAATCTTATTCCAAGGAGCAAGCAAGTAAGAATTAACTGATTTATTTTGTTCGTTTGAGATCGTAAGTTAACTAATTCTGATTTTCAATTATCTAAGTTAAATAATGGGTCTTTCCAATTTCCCACCCCTGAGTTCCGTTCAATCATAATCACATTTCTTAACGTTACTAATTTTCGTGAAATTAGTTGGCGCCCATCTTTGTTATCAAATACATAAAATGTTAATGTCATAAATAAAATTTAAATTTTGTGGGCCCTAACAGTCATGGACCCGACCGCGTTAGGTGTGGGCTCTATTCGTATAAATTAATTAATGAATAATATGTGTAAATTAACGTAATTTATTAGAAAAGAATAGGTCCTGTCTCATTTGGCGCCTAACATGGGGCCCGTTGGAAATTTTTGTAAATAAAATAGAATTTGTATTAATAAAAGTAAGGAAATTAATCGAATATAAAGTGAAATCTATTGCGCTGTAATCAAGCCCTCAGGAATGTACTCGAACGCGTATAGCAATAGAGGTGTTTACGCCGATATTTGGGTTTGTTTTTGTACATTTTCTTATGTGTGGCTTATCTCTTATTAAGTTGCTGATATTAAATTCCTTTCTATTTCCTTCCAATTGATATTCGAATGGGTTATTATTGTATACATTTAAATATATCCTGAAATATCATTACGAGGTAAATACAGCAGAATTGATTAATAAATTTTAATGAAATAATCTATTATATGTTGTGGAATTGTACGTCCATGTATTTATTTAATTATTTATTTATTTATTATGATTATGTAAATTAAATTTATTCATTAATTATGTGTTTATTAATTTCGTCTGAATGAAGGTCTTGCCCTGATTCATGACAATTTATTAAATTATCTCACAGTCGCTTGCCTTAGATCTCGCTCTAATTCTGCGGCTTATTCAAATTTATTAATTAATTTCTGTGGAACTAAGGTCTTGCCCTGGTTCGTGTCAGTCATTGATTATTGATTATTAATTATTGATTATTGATTATTGATTATTAATTATTGATATTGTATTGAATGAATTTTCTATTCGATAACGCGAGTCTTGCCTCCGTGATTGATTAATCATTATTCGTGGATCGTACCGCAAAGTGTACTTCTTGTACTATTAAATTTTGTTAAATAAAGCCTTATTTCAGATTAAGGCATTGGTTAGATGTGATTCTTGTCCCACAGAATCACCAGTAGAGAATGACTTCAATGTTCTCGCCGCCCAAGAGAAAGCCCAATAGAAATCAAAATCGGCAAACGGAAAATACTGCTTCGTCATCGAACACTTTAAATCAAACGGTAATGTTAGATCAAGCAGATGAAGATGCGGCAGGTAATAATCTTCCGATTGAAAGCGAGACAATTGTCGAAGCCGAAAATCCGAGTACGAATGCGAGCGTTTCGGTTAGAGCGAGTACTGTAAATATTCCTTCGTCTGTCGGGAGGGGCAGGGGTCACAGAACGCCTACCCCTCCTATAGAAGCAATACCACGAATTTCACCGGTCGCCAATATATTAGAAATTTGGCCAGTCAGGTCGATAAAGAACGACTGTTATTATTAGGAATCGTCTGTTCCCGTTTAGACGCCATGGACGGTCGATTAACCGCAATTGAGTCTATAAAGAAAAAGGTTGATCTTATGATGGAGAGATTTTACGACTTATTGAGAATTCAAAATGTCAATAACACTGATGTAGATTTGGATAGACAGAACACCTTTAACGAAACATTTCCGCGGGTTAATCTTGCGTCTGAAGGGGAAGCTAACCGACAGAATCCTGTACCGGAATACTTAGGCGATGACGAAGCTGACAAAATAAATACCAATAACTTACAGTCAATTAGGCGTCGCAAAACTCCTTTATTTCGAAGAGAACCATCTAATCCCTCAGGAGCATTCGTTCCATATAAAGATCTTAATGTACGTAAAATTACTCAAACCAGCTCAAATAACGAAGCAAACTCACGGCGGAAAGCTCAATCCGGTGAAAGAGGTTCAATCAAAAGGGAGATACGTCGAGTACATTTTCGAGCCAACGATTATCAATCAATGTTGCGAAGCTCGGCTGCGGCTGAGCCCCCGTGCGCTCGGCGGAGTTTACCGCATTGCGATGCGTGTGATCGACACGGTTGTTTTCCCGGCGCGTCGTATGAGTGGGTGGATCGTTCTGCCTCGGGTCAACCTGGAGATGACCGAAGTTTGGCTTCCTCGAGAAGGAGTGCCTTGTCCTAAAGATCTAGCGACTCTAGCGACGAGTACGAATTTAATCGCGCAGATAATACTCAAGATCCATATGCGCAGAGAAGTACCGTATCACCAAATTATCGTTGCGGCAGAGATAGCTCCCTACCGGCAAATGTCGACAATCATGAAAATTTTATCGCGTTCAAGATTGGTCGAATTGTAAGTACATGGAAAATTACCTTCCCTAAAACCGAAAAAAACACCGATCAGTTTCTGCTAATATTAAAAGACTACTTGAGTACCAGCGGTGTACACAAGGACTTATTCGTGCCTTGTCTGTCGAAAATATTTGAAGGTCCATACCGATCTTGGTACCTTGTTAACAAAAATCATGGCGAACATGGAAAGACTTTTCGAGGGCTTTTCGTTACCAGTGGGGAGTTAAAAAGACAGACGGCGATCTTTTTGTTGAGGTGCAAGATTTGAAATTCGAAAAAGGGTAAAGTTTGGCCGAATTTGCCTGTAGAGCGCGACTTCCTTTTGAGCGAATGCAACGACCTCCCGAATTCAGAGAACAGTTAAAACAAATTTTGGCCAAATTTAATTCGTGTCTTGCATTCGAAATTCTAAACTTGCCGTTAAGAAATTATGACGAATTCTTCCATTATATTGACGAGCGTAACTACTTATATAAAAGAACTGTTGAATCGCAAAATTCGCGTCCAAAGTCGAGACGAACTGAGTTGGGTTGTGCTCAGGTACAACCCAACCCCGGTGGAGGAGACGAAGACGACCAATCGACCAGCGATGACGACGGGAATGATTATAATGACGAACAACTCACCCATTTGAAAGCCGTCGAACAGAAGATTTCAAGAAAATCAAAGAAGCATCAGGAACCTCAGAGCTCTAAAACTCTGGTTCGACACAGGCTCGAGCAGAACTTAGAGCGTTTCGATAAGACCGATAAACAAACTAATCCTGCGACCTCACGGACGGAACAGCCAACGAGCAGTTATTCAAGAGGATCTTACGATCAGAGTAAAACGTTCCGCTATAACTGTGGACAAAAAGGGCATGCCACACGCTTCTGCACTGCTAGCCGGCAGGTGGTGTGTCTTGGTTGCCGAGACATCGGTCATGATAGTCTAAATTGCCCGAAAGCTCAGGGAAACGGACCGAGCCCGTAATAATCACACCTCAGGTTGTTAGCACCAAGGGCCCACACGAGGTATTGGAAGAAACAAGATCAACAACTAAAGTTACGCCTAACAAGGAAATGATTAACATAGAACTGGTTAAAAATCTAGACAAGTCAAACAATACAACTTGTTTAGAGACAAATAAGATCAAAGTAGGAACCACGTCGTCCATTGAGTTAAATATCTTGGATGAATCTGAAGACGAATCAGAGATGTTCGATGAAGAAATCGAACTGACTGATCAAAATAAACTAGAAATATCTTCTGACAAAACTCTTTATTTGTCATCAATTATAGACGAACCCACCGACACTACAAACGTCGCTGTTATTACTCAAGTCCCAGGCCGTAGTATATTAAGAAACTGGAGGCCTCCTTGTCTGCCGCCACATGCTGTTCATCGCTTAACTCAAAGACGAATCTATTGTGATGCTAAAGCTAAGGAACCAATAAAAGTTGTAAAAATACCCGTCGAAATTTCCATCTTTGGAGAAAAAATTCGCGGAAATATAGATAGCGGCAGCGAAAGATCCTTCTTGAGTGAATCGGCTTATCGTCGTGTCAAAAAATTTCAGATTCAGAAAATAATGCCCGACACTTCGTCGAAGATGAATGTGCGACTTGGCGACCAGTCTGTGATTAGAACTCTGTGTGGTACCAGTTTTGTGATCGATATTGGCGATGTTTAAGGCCCTTAGCGGTTCAGCGTACTACCAGGATTGTCGGGTGATCTAATCCTCGGCATGGACTTCTGGCTAAGATTTAAAGTAATCGTCGACCCATTTTCCCGGACATGGAATTTATCCGGTAGTAATTACACTTTTCCATTGTCTCGTCGTTTTATTTTTCCTACTGAACTACAGACTTTTACCGTAAATCAGACTCAGAGGCTAAAAGAATACTTAGACGCCAAATTCGCAAAATTTGATGAGAAGTCCACTGGCGAAACTGACCTCATCAAACATGTGATTGAATTAAATGATCCCACGCCGCACCGACAGAAACCGTACCGACGAAGTAAAGTCATCCGTAAATTCATCAACGAAGAGACGGATAGGTTACTGAAAAAAGGCTATATCACCTGGAGTAATAGCGAATGGGCTTGCTCGCCTGTTGTTGCTCCAAAAGCTAATGATGGACTTAGGCTCTGTATAAATTATCAGCCCGTTAATCGTCAAACCAAGAAACCTGCTTACCCCTTGCACAACATGAGATCAATTTTGTCGCAACTACATCAAGCAAAACTTATTTCGACCTTGGATATGAGTGAGACCTTTCACCAGATTCCCATGGACGAAAATAGTCGAAAATATACTGCATTTGTTGTTGAGGGTAAAGGATTGTTGGAGTGGCTTAGAATGCCGTATAGTCATACAGGCGCACCGTCAACTTTTCAACGATTGATGGATGTCTTAAATAGACGTCTTAAAGGATTAATCATAGAACGAAAATTACCAAATAAATGGGCTGATCAGGTGTTTACTTAACTTGATGATTGGATAGTTCTTAGCCAAGACCTCAACGAACGGCTTTGTTGTCATTGGTCTTTGAGGTACTCCGCGAGGCAAAGTTAGTAATTAATAGAGAAAAGAGCAGCTTTGCTTGCAAAGAAGTTAAGTTCCTAGGCTATATTATTAATGAATTTGGCATGAAGCCGAACCCAGAGAAAATTCAACCAATTCTCGCCTTTCCCGTTCCGAAGGATAGGACTCAGTTACGTCAGTTTAACGACCTCGTAAATTGGTACCATAGGCATCTGAGAAACGTTGCGAGAATACAAGGACCTTTAAATAAACTGACTAGTCCGAAAGTTCCCTGGAAATGGACTGAGGTTGAACAGGAAACTTTCAACAGAATCAATAGGGCTCTAGCTAACGCGCCGCGATTGTATGTCCCAATACCTGGACAACCATTTATCTTATATACGGATGCTAGCGACTTCGGCTTAGGAGCAATACTTGTACAACTAGATCCCGATACCCGTAAAGAAAATCTCATAGAAGTCTTGAGTCGTCCGTTAAAGGGCTCAGAACTGCATTACACTACAAACAAAAAGGAGTGTTTAGCTGTCGTCTGGTCCGTCGAAAAATTGCGTTGTTATCTGGAAGGCATGTCATTCAAGGTCGTCACGGATCATCAAGCGTTACAGTGGCTGCACGGACTGAAGAATCCTGTGGGTCGGCTCGCCAGATGGGCGATCTATTTATATCAGCATGATATGACGGTCGAGCATAGACGCGGCACGATGAACGAAGCGCCTGATGCATTATCACGGATGTTTGATGTTAACGTTGATCCCCTTGGCTGGGAGGAAGTGATTGCGGAGACGATCCGAAATAGACTTCAATTAAACTCCATTCGTGATCAAGACTGGTACCAGACAAAATTCAAACTGGTACATGCACAACCAGGCAGGTTTACTGAATGAAAAATAGAAAACGGTGAGCTATTGGACTATCGACCCGACTATGAAAAGGCTGTCATGGATGATTAATATCCATGGAAAAAGGTTGTAAAACCAGATGACTTACTAACGATTCTACGCGAAAACCATGACACACCGCAAGCTGGACATTTAGGCAGAGACAAAACGTTAGATAGAATTAGACAAAATTACTATTGGCCCGGTATGTCGCAGAACGTTAAATTTTACGTCGAAGAGTGCGAGACTTGCCTTATAGTTAAATATAACCAGAATCCTATAAAGGGTCCGTTGATGACAAGGCCATTACAAAGCCCGTGGGCTCAGTTGTCTAGTGACACCGTTGTCTCACAAACACAAACAAAAAGAGGTAATTCTAATGTTATGGTAGTTCAGGATTTGTACACTAAATATGTTGAGTTATTTCCTTTGCGGCATAGAACAGGTAAACTTATTGTTAAGTCCTTAGACACTCTTTTCGATTGTTGGGGCGCTCCAAAATCTATTGTTACTGATAACGGAGTCGAATATATTAATAAAGATGTTAAAGTCTTTCTAGAAGCCCGAGGGATAGAGTATATTACTACACCGTTAAATCACCCTCAAGTAAATCCTGTCGAACGGGTCAATCGAACAATAAAACCTATGATAGCCGCGTTAAAAAATGAGAAACATAACGAGTGGGATGAACAATTGTCAAAAATTCAGTTTGCGTACAACACCGTGCCCCATGCGGGTGGTAGAGTTTCACCATTCTACTTAAACCACGGTCGCGAAGCGGTATTGGGTCAAGAGATTGAGTAGAATCGACGAATTTCGCGATAAAATCGAAAGTCAATTAAAATCGCATGCAAAATGTCACCTTGCCAAGTCCAACAATGACAAATCAGTTAACGTAAAAATAGGGACAGAAGTTTACTACCCCAACAAAAAACTAAGTAACAAAGCTGAGGGTTATTCCGCGAAATTCGCACACCGATACATGGGGTCTGCGTTTGTTAAAAGAATTTTAGGGCCGATAGTTGTTGAATTGGCGGACAAAGCTGATAAAGTTATTGGCAAGTATTATTTAACAGACTTAAAAATTCCACGTCGTAGTTCACGCGGTAACTGAAATTGTTTAAACAAGTTGATAAAAGGATAACAAGGATAGCTGCTTCGAACTTCGAGGGACAACTACCCTATCAATATAAACGATACCAAAAATGCGCCAACCGTCTCCGATCCTTCATCAGTCATTGAAGCACCAATAACAGACATCCGAGAAGCTTCAAGGCCTGCTGCGTAATCTTCCACCAAGTTCAAGAAAACGTCAAGATTTGTCCTGCTTAGACGTTGGGGTCTGAAGGGGGAGGGTGTGACAGGAGATTCTGAGCCCAGCGTGTCGCAGTCTAAATTCTTGCGTTAAAATAATGGAAGAATTCTAACATTAAAATTAGAACTTGGCGCCAGGTTCATTGCGATTACAACCGAACAAACCTCGACGGCTGTGCCGGTAACTATACGTCCGACGGCCAATGAGCGTCGGCCTCACCTGTGGCGAATTCCCCTTGCTCTCCCGAACCGCGAGGGGTTGCCGGCGAAAAGCGAAACTATTCGCACTCTCCGTCTGAATGTCGCGCAAATAAGTCGAATGAGTCGAATTGTATAAATGGTGTCGGTGAAGTAATTTAGAAATACATCTTGATCTCGATCTGTAACATCCATCTTTATTCCGTACTCATTCCGAGTTCCTATTTTGGTTGATTGAGAAGAAAACACGGAATCAGATCATATCAACGGTCATTTATCATATACGAAGTCGATGCTACCTCAAGGAATGGAATCTTATAAAAAGACAATGAAATGTTATTAAAGGAATGGAATCACAGGTCTTATTACCGACCATTAATTATCTGAGAATAATCTTATTCCAAGGAGCAAGCAAGTAAGAATTAACTGATTTATTTTGTTCATTTGAGATCGTAAGTTAACTAATTCTGCTTTTCAATTATCTAAGTTAAATAATGGGTCCTTCCAACTTCCCACCCCTGAGTTCCGTTCAATCATAATCACATTTCTTAACGTTACTAATTTTCGTGAAATTAGTTGGCGCCCATCTTTGTTATCAAATACATAAAATGTTAATGGTTATAAATAAAATTTAAATTTTGTGGGCCCTAACAGTCATGGACCCGACCGCGTTAGGTGTGGGCTCTATTCGTATGAATTAATTAATGAATAACATGTGTAAATTAGGACTTCCGGTTCGGCGGGTGAGGCGGATGGTCGGAGGGAGATTGGAAGTGGAGTGAAATGGGAAATTCAGGTGCTGGAGTGGACGGAGGAGTGGAGTAAAGTAAAGGAGGACGAAGGTGGTGCAGAGAGGAAGCTTGGGAAATGGAGGCGGCGTTGAGGGAAGTGAGATGGTGATGCAGGAGCTGCGAACCGTAAGAAGAGTTTTGGAGGTTAGGAGGCGGAGAGAGAGGATGAGGGGGAGAAGGAAACATGTCCCCAGAGGAACATGATAGAATTAGTGGCTTATGCGAGAGAGAGAGGGCTAGACCTACTCTTGTGGTGTGATGCAAATTCCCACCATCTAGTGTGGGGAAGCACCGACATAAACCCGAGAGGAGAAAGCCTACTCAATTTCGTTATGAACACTGACTTGCAAATCCTAAATAAAAGAACGGAACCAACCTTCCTGGACTCTAGAAGACAGGAAGTGATAGACATCACCTTATGCACAAAGGGCATGGTGGATCTGGTGGCGGGATGGAGGGTCTCAAATGAACCTTCAGGATCCGACCACAGGCAGATCCGTTTTGACCTTGTGCAAGTACAAAAGAAAGACAAGTGGGGGAGAAACTCCAGGAAAACAAATTGGGAGGGCTTTAGGGCCGACTTAGCAAGTCGGCTTAAAAATGCTCCGACCAGATTTCACACGAAGGAGGACCTGGAATTGGCGTCGGACTTTATGAATGATGCCATCAGGGAATCCTTCGAGATGAATTGTCCATTGGAGCTGAAGAACGCCTCAACCAAAATTTCATGGTGGAATAAAGAGCTATCAAAGCTCAGGGCTGAGGGGAGAAGGCTCTTGAATAGGGCTAAAAATGTGGACACGCCGGTAGCCTGGGAAAAGTACAGGGACTCCCAGCGTGTCTATAAAAAAGCGATAGTTAGCGCTAAGAAAACATGGTGAAGGAATTTCTGCACAAGTATCGAGAGTGCTCCAGAAGTATCCAGACTGTGCAGAATCCTCTGCAAAGAGAGCAACCCACAGTGGAGCTGTCTCAAGCTACTTAGTGGGGAGTTCACTGAATCAACCGGAGAGACTCTGAATCATCTCATGGAGGTCCACTTCCCGGGATTTCAGAAGATCTCTTCGGAAATAGGAAGCCAAGGACAGCCTAGGGCTATATACAAGCCCAGGGCATGGGACTTGGCGGCAAAGGTGGTTTTCCCACAGGCAGTAGAGTGGGTTGTCGGTTCCTTCGAGCCGTATAAGGCTCCAGGACCGGACGGTATACACCCCATACTTCTCCAGGAGGGACTAGGAGTAATGATAGGCCCATTGACCAAAATCTTTAGGGCTAGCATTGCTCTAAAACATGTCCCCCAGAAATGGAGAGCCACCAAGGTGGTTTTTATTCCCAAGCCCGGTAGGAATGGACATATCAGAGCTAAGGACTACAGACCTATCAGCCTAACATCCTTTCTTCTGAAAACCCTAGAAAGACTGGTTAATAGGTTTCTTAAAGATGGACCTTTAAGGGACCATCCCCTAGCTAGTGCCCAGTATGCCTACAAGGAGGGCAGGTCTACTGAGACCGCTCTACATCACCTGACGGGCAAAATAGAGACACAGCTAGAGGCTAAAGGATACGCTATTGGAACCTTTTTGGATATCGAAGGGGCTTTTGATAGCACCTCGACCATAGCTATCAAAAAAGCATTGACCAGACATGGGGTCCCGGAACCGCTGGTGGACTGGATAGAGGACATGTTGGCGGGGAGGAACCTGATGGTCATGCACGACGACACTGTTATAAGTGGCAAACCAGGCAAAGGATGCCCACAGGGAGGGGTCTTATCCCCCCTACTTTGGTGCCTTGTCGTTAACGATCTCCTAATGGAGCTGCAAGAGAAGGGCTTCCTGACCTGTGGCTATGCGGATGACATAGCTATAGTGATTACGGGATCCTTTCTAAACACACTAAGGGATCGAATAAACGATGCCCTGAAAATCGTCCAAAAGTGGTGTAAGGCCAATGGTCTGACGGTAAATCCGTCAAAGACCAATATAATGATCTTCACCAGGAAATACAAACCGGAACCTATCGAGCCTTTTAAGCTCTGGGGAAAGGTAATTCTTTTTACGGATTCAGTTAAGCACTTGGGCCTGTTTCTAGACCCTAAACTTAGCTGGAAATTGCACCTTGCAAAAAGCAGGAAAAAATTCTACACGTGCATGTGGATGTGTAGAAGAGCCATGGGCAAGTCTTGGGGCATCAGCGCTGGGGTGGCCTTATGGCTATACAGGGCGGTGCTATTACCGAGACTGCTCTATGCGGCTGTGATCTGGTGGCCCAGGAGGAGGAAAGTGGAGGCAAAGAACCTCCTGCAAAGCCTACAGGGTAGTTACCTAAGGGCGGCAGTAGGGGCTTTGAAAACTACACCCACAGAGGCGCTGGAGGTAGCACTCTGTGTACCTTCCCTGGACCTTGCAGTAGTTAATGCAGCCAGAAACGCAGCATATAGACTAAAGTGTCAGGGAGAATAGAGGAACACAGGTCTAGGGCACACGAAGCTCAGCCTCCTCCAGAAACAACCTTTCACTTTAAAACAAGACAGGACTCTAAGGAGATACCAGTTGGTAAAACATTTAAAAAAATAGATACCAACCAGAAAAGAATGGTTGGACCCGAAGAGAGCCGAGGACCCCAATGTGGATCTGTGGTTCACCGACGGATCAGGCATTGACAACCGCTTTGGAGCGGGAATTTATGGACCGAAGGATGACCATAGGGAGAGTATTCTTATGAGAAGCCATTTTACAGTCTTTACGGCTGAAATACTGGCTATCCTGAGGTGCACAGAACACCTTCTGGAAAATAACACAAAAGGAAGGAAAATAAACATCTGCTCGGACAGCAGAGCAGCTATACTAGCGTTAGCAAAGACAACTACCGAACCATTATTGGTTTGGGATTGCATGCTGGCGCTGGAGAAACTGAGTGGACCTAATAAGGTCACTTTGGTATGGGTGCCTGGGCATGAAGGAATACCCGGCAACGAAACCGCAGACACACTGGCCAAGAAGGGAGCAAATGAGGCACCATCTGGTCAAGTGGCAGGAGTTCCTTTTGCAGTAGGCAAAAAGAATATCAGGTGCTGTCTGGATAGAGAGCACTTGGTCAGGTGGGAGGCAAGTAAGACCTGCCGCCAGGCCAAGATCCTGATGAATAACATCAGGCCAAGTAGGGCTAAAGAACTACTGGCGCTGAATAAACAGAGACTGAGGGCGGCAGTGGGGCTGCTTACAGGCCACTCCACGCTACTCAGAGCACACCTATTCAATCTCGGACTCGAGGAACGGAAGGAGTGCCGTTTATGTGGGGACGAAAAAGAAGACAGCGTGCATATATTGTGTCATTGTCCGGCACTTATATGCAAAAGATACAAAACCTGGGGACAAATGTACCTAAGTCCCCAGGATTTAGACAGAGCTAGTGACAGATCTAGTAAACCTGGTACTAGGTTCTAGACTGGCTCCAAGCACCTAGCTAACAAAAGAGTGGGGAGATACAATGGATCATAACGATCTAGGTGTCGTCAGGGACTTTAATAGAACCACCCACTACTTTGCTACTACTACTACTACTACGTGCCCTACGAGCGGAAATATCGCGATGCAAAATCTAAATACGGTGAATTTAATGATGACATTTTAATAAATTCTCCTTCTCCGTCGTACTTGTAGGCATGTAATGAGGTGCGAGGACGGGGGTGAGGAAATGTACGGTTCACTCTTTCGACGACGGCGTCGCTCGCAAGCTAATAGTGCAGTGCAGTGTAGCATAGTGGAGTCAAGTGCAGTATGTAACAGTGCAAGACGCGCGATGCGCGCGACATTGAAATAAATTTGGTTAGTAACGAAGTGACCGCCCAGTTGCTCCTGCCAGTTTTAATTAATAATAGAATGTAAATAGCGCTAAAAGCGCGCTCCCCGAACGCAGCTTATTAAGTGTTACATTATGTTTATATTTTATATTTTTTTCCTATGAATTTATTATTTAGAAAAATTGAAAATTTACAAATTTGAATACGGTAAGAAGCAATAATCTTTTAAGATATTTTATCAAGATTTTAAAACATAAAATGGTTATGTAAAAATAAAAGTAATTTGTGCACCTATTTGTAATAAAGAGTTGGTACTTTATTTATAAGATGTGCATTTATTGGATTCTCATGTACTTCTTTTCATTCCTGTTCAACAGTTATTACATTTTACATATTACGTGCAAGTTTGTTAATTATCAACAACTGCATAGCAGTGCACACATATAATTCTTGTAGATAATAATAATATATTGTATTGTAGTCACTATAAACTGTTTTATAAATAAATATTCTTTTTGCATGACAATTTCTTACTTTTTTAATGCAATTATACCTTTCAATTAAGTCTGAAAATTATAATTAGGATAATAGGTTTATGTGGTAATAATACATGAATAACAGTTTAGCTTATACATGTTACAAAATGTGTATATTTTTAAAGTTTAAAACGCAATTACAGGAATTAAATACAGCATTTAATACAAGAGTACATTACAGATATACCGTGTCGACAATATATGTATAATGAAACAATAAATTGGTATATCTATTAGATATTTGTTCAATTAGAGCTGCGGTCCGCTTGACGCTACAAATGCTTCGAATCATTCCTCTTCTCCTTTTTTTCAATGAAGAAAGAAGAAGAACGCTTCAACGTATTTGTAGCGTCAAGTGGACTGCAACATAGATCAATTGATTTTTGCCGAGCAAACATCGTGTATATCATCGTATAATTTAATTATTAATTATATATTAACTGTAAGTATAAATGTTTTTGTTACTTTAAGTACTTAACATTATTTTAAATTAATTAAAAAAAATATAATATTTTCCGCGGTTTCCCATATATATGTTGTGACCACGACCGCGACCGCGACCACGACCGCGATATCTCCCCGCTCTCTGCCATCTTGGTGGTCCTGTATGTATCTTATACATATACATACATGCTACATATGCATACACACACACACACACACACATTTATTATGTGTATATATATGGGGCATTCTCTGTCAGAACGGCCACCCGCCCTGCACACTTCAATTTTTGAGATAAAATCTTCTACGACGGCTCAAAAGTTTCGTTAAAGTGTCTATTTTCCAATGCCATATGGTACTTTTTGAGTATCAAAATGGCGGATTCAGTATGACGCTTAAAGTGAAAAAAAGTGTAAGAAAAAAATATATGTCGCACCAAAAGTAATATAAACGCATGTAAATAAAATATTCTTTCAGCGTAAAATTGAACGTTTACAAATGTTCTTTTGTTAGCTGTAACATATTTTAAAAAATTCAAAATGGTGGATCAAATATGGCGGACCGAATTTCAAAAGCCACTCAATTCGGATGAAAGTCAATATTCGGGGCTATTGGACGTCGCTGATTACGAATTTCATGTCGCAATTCTGAAATTTAAAATGGCGGATGCAACATGGCCACTTGAAATGCAAAAATATACTCGATGCGGCTAAAACTTGGTAGTCGGGGGTTTTTGAGGTCGCTGATTACAAATCTGAAGTATACATTCAAAATTCCTAATTGCGAATCCATTATGGCGGCCTGTAATACCAAAATGTTAACGAAATCCGGATAATACTATCAAAATGGCTGATCCGCATGCCGGAAAACCCCTGACTACCAAGTTTTAGCCGCATCGAGTGTATTTTTATATCATTTTCAATATTGAAAACATAGAATGAACCCAACGCCCATTTACGTAAGAACGCAAATATATTTCTTCCGTTTCTCTGATGTTAATTGACAAAAAATAGATTTCGTAATAATCAGTACCGTCGGAATAGACGCTTCTGATCTTTATTACAATTAGTAAACAGATGCTTTCAAATTTTAATGAGACGTGCTTTATATAGACTTTTTACAGTATTTTACCCGTATTTTAGTACATTGTGTGTTTTTATCACATTCCAAAAGGTAGAAATTTACTACTACTGTGCAATTTTCATAAAATATTGCATCATGCACTTTATGTCCTTGGAATATTTTTCATTACACGGATTGTGCCTCCTAAGACTACAATTGTAAGGGTGGAATTTAATTAAAATTTGCCAGCCCACAATGAATGCCTGTGGTATTTCATAAGTAGCCAGCACACGATTAACGCCTCTGGTACTAATTAATGCAGCCAACCCACGGCGCTTGTGGCATATTGTAAAATGTACCCAGCCCACGATAACGCCTCTGGTAGTAATTAATCTAGCCAGCCCACGATGAACGCCTCTAGCATATTATTATATAGCCAGCACACGATGAACGCCTCTGGTACTAATTAATGTATATAGCCAGCTCGCGATTAACGCCTCTGGCAGTAGTCAGCTCACGATGAACGCCTCTGACACAAATAAGCAGCTCACGATTAACGCCTCTGGTATTTTATGAAATATACTCACACACACCACACGTTTTCAACATTAGTGGCAGTGATGTGCAATAAGGCACAAAAGCCATTGAGCAACTTCTCCACAATCCACCGTCCAACATAACCCCAATATGTCAGGTTGACGGCACGAGAGAACTCCACCTCCTCCAAAAATGACATGCTACCTGATGCTACCGCATGCTACTGATGACTGACGTAACAATGACCTAGTTTACACCCAGCCGTCCGATCCCGATTCATTCCAAAGTGAACTGACGTTTACACTGGAGTTTGTGCTACTCCGCTGAAGAAAGACGATTGAAGTAGATCGAAATTAACCCGTTTATACCTAAGAAATTTCACTTCTCTACGGAGTGAATCGGGATTTGACGGCTGGGTGTAATTACAAGGTCTATGCCAATGGTGCTGTTTTGCCCGCTGCCTGCGCGCATAGTGGGGACACGCACACAGCTGACGGTGCCGTGTACATACATGTGCGCTGGTCGCTCGGCGGCGGCTCGGCGCGGCTCGGTCAGCTTCGGGCGGGTAGAAAAGCGCAGATATACACTCGGACGTCTCGTTCTTCCCCGAAAGCCGATTCGTATACAAGCTGCCGAAATTTTCTCTTATCCGTCTCGCTTCTCTTACGCGCTGCGTTCCGTTCAACTTCAAAAATTAGTATCTCTGGTTATATTTGTCGTAGAGAAAGCTTTAAAAAAGCATTTTAAAGCTAAGGAGACAATCTTTTTGAAAAAAATAGTTTATGTTACAAGAAATTGCAAATTTCAATTGTTATAAGCAATTAAAATGTTTAATTAATTTTTTCACTAAAAAGTACATTTTTCTAAATTTTTTAAATAATGCTATCTTATTCCCTACTTCATTCTGAAAGAACACGTATTTTTTATTATATGAAGAAATGATGGATTCTATTTTTTATACAACTTTAATGACTGAGATGCCGTGCCGTGCTCGCGTTAATTGCTTATAACAATTGGAATGTCGAATTTCTTGTAACTTTAACTATTTTTTTCAAAAAGATTGTCTCCTTAGCTTGAAATTGCTTTTATAAGAATCTCCCTATGACAAATATAACCAGAGATATTAATTTGTGAAGCTGACGACTTCTTCATTTTTTCGACAATTGTATTGCTTTAATTGCTTACAACTTTTGCAAAAATATATATATATTTTGGACAAATAAAAAACACGTATCTGCTTTTTTTATGTATTATACATTTCATGTAAATAAAGGGTAAAAGTTTACAATAACTTACACAGCTCGGATTACTTTGACCTTAACATATGTTGTCGAGGTCACCCTCCTGAGTGACCTTCAGAAGGTTTTAGTCGGCGGTCGCTGTTTATTAAAAAGTTATAAACAAAAAAAGTTTGGAAAATATAGCAGCTATTTTGAGTATTGGAAGGCATAAACGACTAATATTACGTTTTTTTTTAAAGCAGAGAATACTTTATTTCGCGAGTATGTGCTTCAACTTACAAAGCACATACTTGTAAAGCGCGTCACGAACCTATAGGTTAGTGACGCGCTTTACAAGTGTGTGCTTTGTATGTGCTTTGTATGTGCTTCAACTTAGAGAGCACATACTTGTAAAGCGCGCCACCAACCTGTAGGTTAGTGACGCGCTTTACAAGTGTGTGCTTTGTATGTGCTTCAACTTAAAAAGTTGTTTATAACTTTTTAATAAACAAAAAAAAATTTGGTGGGGAAAATTATTTAAAGCAGTGAATTGTTGGTATATTGAAAGGAAAGTTACCAATCTCTGCTTTAAATAACTTTTCTTTTAATATACCAACAATTCACTGCTTTAAATAATTTTTCCACTAAACTATTTTTGTTTATAACTTTTTAATAAACAATGACCGCCAGCTAAAACCTTCTGAAGGTTACTCAGGAGGGGGACCTTGACAACATATGTCAAGGTCAAGGTCGTTTATGCCTTTCAATACTCAAAATAACTGCTATATTTGTCAAACTTTTTTTGTTTGTAACTTTTTAATAAACAGCGACCGCCGACTAAAACCTTCTGAAGGTCACTCAAGAGGGTGACCTTGACAACATATGTCAAGGTCAAAGTAATCCGAGCTGTGTAAGTTATTGTAAACTTTTACCAAATAAAGTTTCCCAGATAGCACAGCTGATCTTTATGAATTCAAAAAGATCTGAATCTAATTTTTATAAATTCATAAAGATCAGCTGTGCTATCTGGGTTCACAATCGATTTAAAAAAATACGAGGTCATTAATTTATTATTGTGTAATGAAGTATTTTATATGGCACTATTCATTTTTGCGTATCTCCTTTATTTTATTAAAGTTTGTATTAGACTCTGCGTATCTTAAATCTATTTAATTCTTTTATTTGTATTATCAAAATAATCTGAATAATTCTAAGAAATAAAATTAATATTATTAGTAACAAGTAAAATAAATAAAGTAAATATAGTAATAAAATTGATTGTTACTCACGTATCTTTTATTTACGTGCGTGTATCTTACTCATTTACTTCTAATCTTTAACCATTGTTATTTATAACCTTATCTCTTAACTAATTTTGCCCAGTTGCTATGCAGTATTTTTGTATACAGGGTGATTCAAAACTATCGTTTGTCCTTAAAATGTCGTATTCCTGACTTAATTTTGAGACGATTTTTCCTTTGCCAAAACTTTGTCCGAAGCTTAGTTTTTGAGTTATTACAAGAAATAGTCAGCGAATCACGGAACGAGTACGGAAGGTAAGCAGGGGCGGCGCGACTCACCGTCCGACGCGGGTGATTATGTGGGGTGCTCCCTGCGATCAGCTGCTTGTTACGAGCGATGGATGTACGCGTACACACACACACAATCACTCACTCATTCATTCTTACCTTGCAGAGATTCAATGTCTTCATACTGCTGATGAATAATTGCTTCATAACCGTTGATATCAATAAGACGTTCCCATGTGCGAAAGACACACCGAGTAGAAAGCGAGAAGTTTTTTCTTTGACAGATTGTATCACGCATTTTGACACGTTCACGGATTTACTCACGCACTTGACCGATAAGATTAATAAACAAATGTACCGGTTTATCACTGTTAATTACTACCGATTAATCGTTCGACGACTGAGAATTACTCGAAGAAAGAAACACATTACGCACAATCACATCACAGTAAAAGGAAAACTTCTACTTGATAACATCACAGTAATTAAGTAGAAGTTTTCCTTTTTTTATTAATTGTATCACGTAATCAACACTTTTACGAATTTACTCGCGCACTCGATCAATAACAATTATAACGGTTAATGCAATTAATTACTACCGATTAATTAATTATTAAAATCACTTTAAGAAAGAAACGCGTTAAATACTTAACTGCACAGCGCACGTTAAGCCTATTATACACAATGCTCGATGCGGAGAATTCTCGACGACAACAAGCAGTCAACAGGTTAGGTTGGTACTAGCGCTGCCGAACGTAAACATGTGCCATTATGGAGGATTTACACTGCGTTCGATTGCGTCTCCATTACGCGTGATTGGCGCGAGACACATGTCTTGTGATTGGCTGAAATCTCTGCGGTACTTATGAAAACGTGTAGTATTACTGCGAATACAAGATGTTCCACGTAGAAATGTGTTGGTCGCTTTGAAAAGAGCGGATTATCTTTGGTCGCTCTGAGAAGAGCGGATTGGTTTGAAGTCGGAAATATTTTATAACAGGTGCTCAAAATGACCACCATCCATTCTAACGCAAGCTCTCATGCGTTTTAATAAATTTCTTTCGACATTCTCCATCATTTCTTCGTCGATGGCCCAAATAGCATGTCGCAATCTTGTATCTAAATCGTCGACATCCTGGGGAAGCGTTTTATAAACTTTTTCCTTACAATATCCCCATAAAAAAAAATCTAAAGGATTGAGATCCGGAGATTTTGCGGGCCAACGTATCGGACCGTACCGACCCATCCAGCGTCCAGGAAAGTGCTCATTCAAATAATTTGTAACAATTCTGGCGTTGTGTGGCACCGTCTTGTTGAAACACAATCTTGTTTCTGTCCAATAATGGAACTTCTTCTAAGAAATCTGGTAGATTATTTCTTAAAAGTTCCACGTATGTTTGGCCAGTTAAAATATCCGGAAGAACAACCAAACCAAGTATTTGAGTTCCCATTATTCCAGCCCACAGATTTATCTTCCAGCGAGTTTGGAAGCTTCTGAGTCGCGTAACTGTGGGATTTTCATCGTTCCAAAAATGCATATTATGCGAATTAAAAATTCCTTCTCGTGTGAATAATGTTTCATCGCTGAATATCACACGAGAAGAGAATCTGGGATCTCGATCTACTTTTCGCAGAAAATCTTCGCAGAACGTTCTTCTTGCATGATGATCTTCTGGTTGCAAATGTTGCACGCGTGTGTAGTGAAATGCGTGCCACTTTTCTTTTTTGAGTACTCTTTGTACAGTTCCATAGGATAGATTATGTTCTCGAGCAACCACCCGAATACTCGTTTCAGGATTATGCTTGAAAGCACGTACAACTTGCTCCATGCCTCGCAAATTTCTCGCCTCGCGATCTCTCCCAGTGTCGTGCATGTTCGGAAGGACATTGCCAGTCTCGTATAATCTTTGAGCTCCTCGAAGTATGACGGGAGCCGACGGATGTCTTGCTGGATTTGGATACAATTCGGCGTACCGTCTTGCAGCTACGTGATACTGCCCGTGACACTCGCCAAGTGCCATCAGCATGTCGTAATATTCTTCGTTTGTGTATCGTACTGCCATATCGTCCTCTTAACGCTTCTAATAATCGAGGGATTATTGATTCCAGTGTCGATCGCTTCATCCTATTTATGCGATCTTCGCGGGGGTCGGTATCCCCTCCCCGCAACCCCGCGGCGAATAGCGAGTTTCGCGCGTCGCGTGGGCCCACGCGGCGCCCACGCGACGCGCATCGCGTGACGCGGGAAAAATCGCTATTCGCCGCGGGGTCGAGGGGAGGGGATACCGACCCCCGCGAAGATCGCATAAATAGAATGAAGGGATCGACACTGGAATCAATAATCCCTCGATTATTAGAAGCGTTGAGAGGACGATATGGCAGTACGATACGTGCAACCAGAAGATCATCATGCAAGAAGAACGTTCTGCGAAGATTTTCTGAAAAAAGTAGATCGAGATCCCAGATTCTCTTCTCGTGTAATATTCAGCGATAAAACATTATTCACACGAGAAGGAATTTTTAATTCGCATAATATGCATTTTTGGAACGATGAAAATCCCACAGTTACGCGACTCAGAAGCTTCCAAACTCGCTGGAAGATAAATCTGTGGGCTGGAATAATGGGAACTCAAATACTTGGTCCGGTTGTTCTTCCGGATATTTTAACTGGCCAAACATACGTGGAATTTTTAAGAGATATTCTACCAGATTTCTTAGAAGAAGTTCCATTATTGGACAAACACAAGATTGTGTTTCAACAAGACGGTGCTGGGCCACACAACGCCAGAATTGTTACAAATTATTTGAATGAGCACTTTCCTGGACGCTGGATGGGTCGGTACGGTCCGATACGTTGGCCCGCAAGATCTCCGGATCTCAATCCTTTAGATTTTTTTTTATGGGGATATTGTAAGGAAAAAGTTTATAAAACGCTTCCCCAGGATGTCGACGATTTAGATACAAGATTGCGACATGCTATTTGGGCCATCGACGAAGAAATGATGGAGAATGTCGAGAGAAATTTATTAAAACGCATGAGAGCTTGCGTTAGAATAGATGGTGGTCATTTTGAGCACCTGTTATAAAATATTTCCGACTTCAAACCAATCCGCTCTTCTCAGAGCGACCAAAGATAATCCGCTCTTTTCAGAGCGACCAACACATTTCTACGTGGAACATCTTGTATTCGCAGTAATACTACACGTTTTCATAAGTACCGCAGAGATTTCGGCCAATCACAAGACATGTGTCTCGCGCCAATCACGCGTAATGGAGACGCAATCGAACGCAGTGTAAATCCTCCATAATGGCACATGTTTACGTTCGGCAGCGCTAGTACCAACCTAACCTGTTGACTGCTTGTTGTCGTCGAGAATTCTCCGCATCGAGCATTGTGTATAATAGGCTTAACGTGCGCTGTGCAGTTAAGTATTTAACGCGTTTCTTTCTTAAAGTGATTTTAATAATTAATTAATCGGTAGTAATTAATTGCATTAACCGTTATAATTGTTATTGATCGAGTGCGCGAGTAAATTCGTAAAAGTGTTGATTACGTGATACAATTAATAAAAAAAGGAAAACTTCTACTTAATTACTGTGATGTTATCAAGTAGAAGTTTTCCTTTTACTGTGATGTGATTGTGCGTAATGTGTTTCTTTCTTCGAGTAATTCTCAGTCGTCGAACGATTAATCGGTAGTAATTAACAGTGATAAACCGGTACATTTGTTTATTAATTTTATCGGTCAAGTGCGTGAGTAAATCCGTGAGCGTGTCAAAATGCGTGATACAATCTGTCAAAGAAAAAACTTCTCGCTTATTACTCGGTGTGTCTTTCGCACATGGGAACGTCTTATTGATATCAACGGTCATGAAGCAATTATTCATCAGCAGTATGAAGACATTGAATCTCTGCAAGGTAAGAATGAATGAGTGAGTGATTGTGTGTGTGTACGCGTGCATCCATCGCTTGTAGCAAGCAGCTGATCGCAGCGAGCACCCCACATAATCACCCGCGTCGGACGGTGAGTCGCGCCTCCCCTGCCTACCTTCCGTACTCGTTCCGTGATTCGCTGACTATTTCTTCTAATAACTCAAAAACTAAGCTTCGGACAAAGTTTTGGCAAAGGAAAAATCGTCTCAAAATTAAGTCAGGAATACGACATTTTAAGGACAAACGATAGTTTTGAATCACCCTGTATTAAGAGAAATTAAAGTATTTGTATATTAAGAGAAGGTAAAGTGGAATTTTACGATACACGTGTAAATGTACGAATGTCTTAGAACTATTTGTTGTTGTTTATCTGTTTCTGCGATTATAATTATTATCTATCGCATGTATTTAGCAGGAACAGTGAGACCAGCAGAAATCTTAACAAATATTTTTAAAACTGAAAGAATTGACTTAATTATTAACGAGAATAGTGATAAGGATTAAATTGTTGTAATTATTGCAACGAATAAATGTATGTGCAGATTGTATATAAATCTTATAGTTTTTAAAGTACCTAAACATAAAATTGTAAGTTATAATAAATATGTAAATAATCATTCACTTATAAATAAGCCTTTGAGAATTCTTAGTTCTTTACTTACATAATTAAGCAGGCTAATTGGTTTGTGAATTATCAACTTAGGAACTGCTTAGATGACAACTATTATCTTTATCATTGATAACACGAATATTGAAGTAAATTAAAACAATATTATTGTAGTTAAATAAAGCAATGTATTTATTGATTTTACTTTATTATTACGGAACAATAAAAAAAATGTTTTAATTTTTTAAAAATATGGTGCCGCGTTTGAAAAAATCTGGAAAAAATTGGGAAAATAGTCTTTCATGTAACATATATTCTAAATTTTTTTCAAGGTTTCACCTCGAAGCGTGCGAGAAATTTTCTTGAATATTTTAAACGATTCTGCAAGTCGAGTTTTGACCTGGAAAATTCTAAAGAAAAACGTATGTTTCATAATGCCTTAAATTATTTATAATATGAGACCAACCTCATCTTGATATCTATGTATATAATAGCGGCAGAAAAAAAATGTAAAAATACGTTTTTTATGATATTCCGGAAATGGGGCGAGGAAGAGAAAAGGAAATCTTCTCAGATAATGTTATCAATTATTATATCTTTAAAAATGCCCCTAGTCTAAAATAATTTTGTTTGAGTGCCGCTAGATTCCCCCCTTATCTTGCTATACCCTTTTAAAAAATACGTCCTTACCTTGGTAGAAATTTGTCCAGTTTAACTAAATACCCGAGCAGAGTTACTATCTAGTATTACTAATTTCTCTTAATATACAAAAATACTGCATAGCAACTGGGCAAAATTAGTTAAGAGATAAGGTTATAAATAACAATGGTTAAAGATTAGAAGTAAATGAGTGTTTGTTGTTGATGGTGGCTGATACAACCTTGACGAAGGTTCGCACACCAAGGCGGAAGGACTTTGAAATAACGGCTCCAAATTATTGAGATAAAATATATAGTTTAATGTCAATGTTGGCGGTAGAGGCGAGCGGTATCACAAATTGCACTTAGAACGATGCGGTTAAATGCACGCACTCTGGTCTTTGTATTACGAAGACGACAACGGTACACGAAAGACGGTAATGAGACGAAGCACCGCGACGTAGACTCGTTCGCGGGCGACAGAGCTCGGAATTCGCTCTGAGTTCGAGGCGCACGTGGAGATGCACTCAGAGGCACGCCGCACAGCCGGTACGGTCCTCGCGTGTAATGCAGGGAACCGAGATCACGAAAAGGCGTAGGCGCGTTATTCTCAAGATGCACGTTACAATTGCCAAAATTCGAACCGTCTCTTTACACGTAGGAATGTCGACTCAGGCGATCATCGTCTGCCGACCCGAGCGTTGTTTACGCCGACGGATCGGGCCGGCTCGGCCTCGCTCGTCACGCGGAACGCTGAGCGTACGGCACGCGGGCGCAAGCGGAGCGCGCAAGATCGGGTTGAAAATTAAAGATTAAGATATTAAATTGAACGCTTATTCCTAAACATACCGCCCGCCTCGAATGTATAATTGCATTCGAAAAGCTTACGGTATAGACATGGTACTTATGCTGATGGCTATACAACTATATTCAATGATGAAAAATCGGTACAATATAATACATGGTTTATAATTAAGTTGATCGCTGAATACCTACAATCGCCGTTAGGGGGTGGTTCCGCCCGCCGTGGCAGAATTCTTTGGTTCTTCGATATTAATCTCGACGGGGAGGAAACATAGTTTGACAATCGGTCTTTGGTACTCAGATCGATGCGTCTTTACGGTAACTGCGCGAGTCAGGCCGTCATCTCCAGGATGACAAGCGGTAATACGGCCGAGTTCCCATTGGCACGGAGGGACCAAAGGGTCGTGCAAAAGAACGATTTGGCCAACTTTGGCTAGTCGTTGGACAACGCGCCATTTCGGGCGTTGTTGAAGGGAATGCAAGTAGTCGCTCGACCATGACCTCCAAAAAACTTCGGTTAACTGCTGGATCCTTTGCCAGCGCGACAGCCGTGCTTCGTTAAGATCGAGCACGCTAGGCTCCGGAGGGGCGATAAGAGCGGTACCGACGAGAAAATGACCAGGCGTCAAAGCTTGATAGTCATCAAGACTGTCGGAAACGGGAGCAATGGGCCTGGAATTCAGGCACGCCTCAATCTTGCAAAGAAGCGTGGTTATCTCCTCTAACGTGAGCGTATGGGGACCGGCATAGTCGACGCCGGTATGTATAAAGGCTCGAACGGTACGGTTAACTCGGGCTTCCGGTAGATCTCCCATAAGTTCGATCGGTGTTTCGGCGCGTTCGCGTGTGCATCGGATGCGCTTGTACAGAACAGAGCGAACGGTTGCTCGAGAACGTAGAATCCAGAACTCACTTTGAAGTGACGCGAGGGTGAGCTGAGGCCTGGCATGTAAAGTTCGTAAATGATGGTGCTCGATAAGGCGAAACAACAACGGATGTGACCGCAGAACGATCGGATTTTTTGTTGTGCCGGGAAGACAAGCATGACGAAGTCTTCCGCCTACGCGGATAAGGCCATCAGAATCCAAGTAGGGATTAAGAGGGGAGAGCGGACTGGTTTTGGGCAGCGTGGTTTTGTTTGTCAGCGCTGCAAGTTCGTGGGGAAACAACTCGGCTTGCATGGTTTTGAGCCAATAATGTTTAGCTCGTTGAATTTCTTCAGGTGACAAATGTGTAGAGTAGCCATCAATAGGCAGGGTGGAGCGTCGTCTCAATAGGAAGCGGTACAGGTACGCGGTAATTCGGAGTAATTTAGGCCAGGAAGAGAAACGCGACGAAAGATCCCAGCTCGGTGTCGCATAGGCGGTGTGAGCGGGTTGTTCTCGGCGCTCCTTGAGGGGGATTTCTGGTGGTAATGGAGGGCACGTATTCGGCCAACAGTCGGGTGGTTGGCGTAGCCATATAGGGCCTGACCACCATAAACTGTAAGTTTGTAACGCGTCGGGATCGATGCCGCGTGACGCACAGTCCGCAGGATTATCGTGCGTCGGGACGTGACGCCACGAGGCCTCAGGAAGCTGTGATTGGATGGCGGAAACACGATTGGCTACAAAGGTTTTCCATCAAGATGGAGATTGCTTCAGCCAGGCTAGGACAATCTGAGAATCTGTCCAACAGACGGTCTCGAGGTGAGGTAGCTGAAGAGCGGTACGAACGTATTGGATTAAGTTAACGAGTAGGTGAGCTGCTTTCAACTCCAGGCGGGGAACACTTAGCGTTTTGAGTGGGGCTACTTTTGACTTGGCCATAACAATTGAGACCGAAACGGAGCCGTCCACATGGACGAGTCGAAGGTACACGGCGGCTGCGAATGCCTTCGTCGAGGCATCGCAAAAGCCTTGAAGGGAACAATGAATGGTGTGAGGTCCATGTTCGGTCCACCGCGGTATTCTGATCGCATTAAGGCTTGGAAGTTTGTCTCGGTATTCTGTCCAGTCATGTAGCTGTTGGCTGGGAAGTTCCTTATCCCATGTGCATTTAAGCAACCACAAAGTTTGCATAAAGATTTTCGCGGTTATAATAACGGGTGTGGCCCATCCTAAAGGATCAAAGAATTTCGCGATAGTTGAGAGGACCATTCGTTTTGTCCTGGTCAAAGATGAAGGTATGGAAACTCGAAATTGGAAAACGTCGAGCGATGGATTCCAAGTGATTCCTAAAACTTTGATTTGCTCGTCGTCCTGAAGGACTTTGTGAGTGGCTAAGCCATAATCGGAAGGATCGATGTCTGACAGAAGGTCAGATGAGTTGCTTGCCCATTTTCGAAGGCGGAAGCCGCCTTTATCAAGGAGCGCGATTAATTGGTCACGGGTTTGACGCGCGAGAACGGGATCATCGGCACCGAACGCAGCATCGTCAACATAGGTTTGACGGAGTAAGACGAGCATCGCTAATGGAAACTCGGCTCCGTGATCAGTGGCGAGTTGCTCTAAAACGCGAAGAGCGAGGTACGGAGCGGCAGCACTGCCGTAGGTGACCGTCAAGAGGATATACTCCTTTACAGGCTCGTTTGTCGACGGTCGACACAAAATGCGCTGGTAGGTGATGTCGCGTGCATCGACCAAGATCTGGCGATACATTTTTACGATGTCAGCAATATAAATGTACCGGGGCTGACGTAACAGAATGATGACGGTAGACAAATCCTTTTGGAGTTTTCGTCCTATTAACATGTAGCTGTTTAGCGACATGCCATTAGTGGTTGGGGAAGAAGCGTTGAATACTACCCGCAATCGAGTGGTCGCACTGTCTTTTCGTAAGACGGCATGATGCGGGATGTAATACGATTGTGGTAGCGCGGTAGCTTCATTGGGTGAGACTTCGATCAAGTTGCTCATATTCAGCGAGAAATTCGCGGTAGGCTGAGGCTAGATTGGGATCTCGCTGGAGTCGGCGTTCCAATTGATGGAACTTCGCTAAGGCAATAGAGCGGGACTCACCTAACGGTATAGGCGGTCCGGTTTTAAACGGTAATCTAACCACGTAACGTCTTTGCGGAGTACGGGAGTGAGTGGCTATAAAGTGCTCCTCACATTGGCGTTCCTCAGGGCTGAGATGTGCCTTCTGAGGTATCTCCTCGACTTCCCAAAATCGACGGATGTCGAAATCAAGAGCCTCGTAAATGTCACCGTGGTAAACGGATACGGATGATGGTGAGGTAGGGGGTGGTGCGATTGGACCGGAGATGATCCAACCGAGGGTAGTGTTTTGCGCGATTGGTTCGTTGACGGAACCTTTTCGAACACCGTCAAGCACGAGCATGCCGAATAAGTCGGCCCCTATGATCACGTCAATCGGATCGGGACTCATGGGTTCACTATCGGCAAGGTTGAGCCCGGCGATGTGCTTCCATTGACACACCGTTTCAATTCGACTCGGAATATATTTGGTTAGCGACGGAAGGATTAGCGCGGTAGTCGAGTAAGCAGGTGCATCGCAAGACGCAGGGGTTATCGTGATTTGAGCAGCGTGTCGCACAACTGACTGGGTTTCACCGATACCCGTAACGAAAACTGCTTGTTTAATTCTCGGCAATCGAAGGGACTGTGCAAGCGATTCGGTCATCAATGTTGACACAGATCCTTGATCGAGTAATGCGCGGACAGTGACGTAGCGACCGTACGCGACGTGCGG
>JASTWR010001836.1:0-32317 GCA_030770355.1 Harpagoxenus sublaevis | reverse complement strand
TCTACGGGCACCGACCTGACCTACCGACGGCTCTAACAAAACCACCGAAATTAACATATTCATACGAGGATTACGCGAAAGAACTACGAGAGCGGATCCGCGCAGCGAATCAAATCGCGAGAGAAAATACGAAGGACGAGAAAGCGAAATCGAAACTACAATTTGATAAAAAAAGCAACAAGGCGACCTTCAAAGTAGGCGATAAGGTGCTACTTTACGACGAAACGATACGACGAGGCCGCTCAAAGAAACTGGAATCACAATGGATAGGACCCTACGTGATTACGGAAAAACACGACAATGTCAACTATACGATTAAAATTAAGCGAAAAACAATACGCGTGCATGCGAACCGTTTAAAAGCATTTATCGAAGAATAAAAACACTAAGCGCAAAAGAACAAGCCATAAAGATAAAAATAATTAGATAAGAATAGTTATACCTCACTCGCGACGAGGCCCACCATGGCCGCGTCCGGCCACAAAAGTATTTTGGAACCTAGCTAGGAACCGGGCACGCCCCCCAGGGACGGCAGGACTCCGTCCCCGGCCAACAACAGGACAACCAATGCCGGCCTGACGCAAAATGCGCTCATGGAAAATCCAGGGATCATCGGGATGTAGTCCGGGCCGGAATCCCCTCGCAACCATAGCAGCATACAAGTAGGCGCGCCCCAGACCCCGGACAGGAACGTCCAAAACAGGACCATCGATCTCCTCGTCCACTGGGACCTCACCGGGGTCCACAGCACTAGCACAAACTGGCCGTAAATTCCAGGGGAGACATAATAAGAAAAATTTTTTTTTTTTTCTCACAAAACCGTTGACGATAGCTCACGACTGAGGACAGACGTAGACTAAAGCGAAGACCCTCGAAGCGATTAAAAGTAGCATCTAGTTACAGCCACCGTCAGCACAAGTAAAGATAGAACAAATTCACGTTGCAGGATAGCTACTATCATCGTATGCTTCGCGAAAGAAGTGACATCCGAACCGAAGTCACCCTACGCGGTGACATCATTTAGCGACAAGCCAGGAATATATTTCGAAAAAATCGGGACCATGCAGCTACAAGAAGCAACGTGGAAATTGGCCATTAGAATCGATTGTAGCATCCTTCGGAATACGATACCAGCAATTACAACGATATCTAGAACAAACCAAGAACCTATGCGACAAATTAGATAAAAATAATCAAGAGGCATGCACCAATATCCTCCGCATAACAGAGAGTAGTAACGCGAAACTAACGCAACTAATATTACGCCTACAGACAATATACAAACCACCGACAAACCGACGCGGACTAATAGACGCAATAGGTACAGTAAGCAAAACTCTATTCGGCACAATGGACGCCGACGACGCACGACGAATACAGGAACAGATAGACCTAATACAAAATCAGCGAAATACGATACAGCACGCGGCAAGAAATCAGATCAAAATTATAAACGCGACACTAGGACATATAGAAACCTTACAGAAAGCAATAAACAACAACGAAAATCTACTAGCAAACGTTACGAGAAGGGTACAACAAAAAATGTCAAAATTAATAGGCCGCGAAGAAATAGACGAAACACTTGTTGGTGATAACCGCGATAATGAATAAACTAATAAACGACGTAGAAGAAGTCTTAGAATACTTGACCTACACCAAACACGACATACTACTCGTACGACTTTTACCAATTGAACAAATTATATCGGAATTAAAAGAAGCAACAGCACACCTTGCCCAAGGCACCTATTTCCCTTTCAAAGTACAGATAGAAAACTGGAATACCATCCAAAATTTTGTAAAAATAAGTGCGTATTACGAAATAACCGAAGTTTACACTATTATATCTTTCCCCATTGTAACGTTTCCAAACTACGAAATTGTACGGGTAAATCCACTACCGATACACAATAATAAAAACATATTTGTGATTCCCGACACCACTCACACACTCATAGCAATAGACAAAATGAATCGCAACTACCTCACGCTAAAAGAAAACGACCTAAATAAATGCATGCACGCCGACTCGAATTTCATATGCGATATGAGTCACCCCACATATTTTGTAACAGCGAACGCACCATGCGAGGTGCAAATATACGTAAAGACACCGGGACACCAGAATAGCTGCGAACAACGTCACATCCGATCTCACGTGACGTTCTGGATAGCGCTAGCGGAACCTCAAGCATGGTTGTTTTCCACCCCGTCTAAACAAGAAATAACGATACAATGCAACAACCAAGTAGAGAATAGAATTGAAATAAAAGGAACAGGAAAAATAAAACTAAACGACAATTGTAAACTGACTACAGCAGACGTAACCCTACGAACGAAAAAACAAACGAACATTAAATATATACAAATAAATCTACCACAATTTAACTTAACAATTAAAGCGACAACTAAAGATAACGAAAAGAATAAAAAATCAGATATAGAATTACATTTGGAACCGGTAATCAACGACCCCGCGGAACTAAGGAAATTAAGCCTGAACTTAGAACAAATAGACGAGGAATTAGAAAACAATCAAGCAAACTGGTACTCGAATAAATATGTAATCTATCCCGTGGGCTCCGTGACCACAGGTGTACTACTAATAGGAATCGTAATCACCATATAGGTGATAAAAAAGAAAACAAAAAAAGACACACGAAGCGATTTCCGTCGACGACTAGAAAAATAAATCAACAGAAGTAGAATGTAACCTCCCGAGAAGAGAAAAACGCAAATAACGAAAAACCTCCGACACCTCAGTTTTTCTTCTTCCACGGGGGGAGGGATGTTGTGAGCGCACAACGATATAAGTAATCCGACCCTAGCAACTAAACTCAAGTACGAAATCCGCGAAAAACCTGACGTTTGCATCGAACGACGATCATCCGATGCAAACCGACACCGGAACCCAGAGCGTTCAACTCCAGGTTGACCGAAAGCGCTGATGCGAAGGTCAGCGCAGAGCGCTGACGACAACGCTAACTCGGGAGCCCCCGAGTTAGCAACAGAACATCGACCCGGTAATATAAATACCGCCGATTCGGAAGATCGGGCGGGCAGTCCTAAACCGAAACGCGTACCGACTAACGTCTAAATTCAACCATTGTAACACCCGCAAGTCAGGGTAGTGAAATTAAGCAATCTCTGTAAATCAAAGTCGGTTTATTAAATAACAAGTGAAACAAGGGCATTAGAGTGTTATTCTGCATCCTGCGACGGATCCCGAACCCAGTGCCGGCTTCAACCCCGTACCGGCACAACAACTTTTACTTGTAAAATAATTAAGAGACACACGATAGTGTCTCGCGCCTAGTGTGGGAAGGGATATTTTTCATATTTTATTGTCATCTGCAATGTCATCATATATATTTTATTGATAAATCAATATCACTGAAAAAGTACGCGAAACATAATAGACGAGCCAAGTGAGCCGACGCGCTAACGCATATGACTTTCGACGAATCGGCTATGGCCATGCTACAACTCGGAGAAGAACGAGACATCCGAGTGTATGTCTGCGCTCTTCTACTCGCCCGAAGCTGGCCGAGCCGCGCCGAGCCGCCGCCGAGCGCCCAGCGCACACGTACACGGCTCCGTGCTGTGTGCGTGCCCCCACCATGCGAGCAGGCAGCGGGCAGAACTTCACCATTGGCATCTCTGCCGGGGTGGACTTTTATAATATTGGCAAATTTTATAATTTTATTATATTTTTTAGTCTTTTCTACCCCTATTTTATATATTTTTCTTTAATATTTGGTTGATTAGTTCTTGAGTTATAGAATCCGTACACACACACAAAAACACAAAATAATGAAATTTTTTTACACTTTAATTAATAAATGTTTACATTTTTCTATTACCAAATAATTAATAAAATGTATCCTATCAGTTTTCATAATCGGAATTATGTATTTGTGGAGTGACGATTCCACCCTGCCATTTTTGAGATCTCAATTTTTCCACCGTTGTCGTTTTTGCTCTATACCGGTTAAACAAAACGACGTAGAAAAAAATTTTCCATATAAATTTTGTAGCTAAAGGTTCACTCTTTACAATCGTATACCACATTTAACTAAAATTATTTATTTTGTTGTTAAAAATCGGCACCGAAAACAAACTGACGGTCTTGCCCGGGTCTCCCCTACCTACTTTAAATTAATGTGTGAAAGTATTTCTACCTGCACATTGTAATTATTAATTAAATATTTTAAATTAGTTATTTATTACTTTCAAATATTTTTTAAAATCTAGCAGCACCAAGTTTTTTTAACTAAAATTTTATATTAATTTTTTCCCTTCAATAGGAATACACATAGATACGTATCTCTCGGATTTTATCTTCTTTTTTTTTTTTATAAAGATATTACCTCTTGGGTTTAATTTTTTAAAAGTACAATAGTTATTTTTCGAGATAATATATTATACCTTGTGACGTTGCGGCATCGCCGCGCGTGGCAGCGTCCCCGCCGCCGTCACAAGGCGCGGGGTTCGCGCCCGACGACGGACCGGGAGCGTGCGGGGCGTCGGAGTCTCCAAGGGGCGCTAGCGCGATTATTGAGACTAATTATTGATTCGCGTTTATTTCTTTATTTTTATTGTAAACGGCGTCCCACCAATACCGGGGAGAACGCCGCGCCGGAAACCGGCTATTGGCAGAGGATTGCGGCCCACCCGGTGGAGATTCGGAGGAGCGGAAGGGCGAAGCAAGGCACCCCTACGATGTACGGCGTTGCGCCGCGAGGATCGAACGATCACGCGCGAAGTCGATGATAGCCGGACGACGCGCAGAGCGGTCGCGCAACCCCTGCGTGGGGGGGTGAGGCATCGACTCACGATCGAGCGCGGCGCCGCGCTGTCTCTCTGCGCCGTCCGCCGAATCGAAAAGTCGCCGGAAAGTTTCGCTGTCGTTGTCGCGATTTTGGCCAAGAGTTGTCGTGAGTGTGTGCCCGTGGAGGACCCCGGCCCGCGAGAGCTGCCGTCGACCCGGGGAAGAGGAAGCCGAGCTGGCGAGGACGAGGCCCGAGGAGCAGCACACCGGTGAGGTCGCCCGTAATTAAATTGTAAAGCCACGAACGGACCGCGAAGGGTCGCGCTCCCGCTCAGCTGTCGACGTGCCATAATTTCGCGTTCGTTAGCCGTGGCAAGAGACCCGGCGTAAATTTCGTCTTGGTTGGCAGTCGACATCAAGCGCGAGGGACCCCGAAGGCGGCCGTCGCGGCTGGTATCGGAGCGAGCCCCGGAGATTCGCGGTCGACGGCGTCGAGGAGCCCCGGATACCGGGTACGCGAAACGCGAGTGACCACGCGGCGCGAAGAACGTGTTCCGCAAGTGCCGCCATAATCCGCTTACGCGCGATCGAAGATTCTCGCGGTTTCGGCATATTTTTCGGCATATTTCGAGTCGTACGTCGCGAGCGGGGTAAAGTGCGAGCGGAGTGTGATCTACGTCGCGTGGTGACCACAACGTCCAGTTTTTTTTTCGGACGACAGAATCCTTTCGCGGGTGCGGAAAATATCTTGCGTGCGCCCAGCGGGGCGCGGGACGCCGCATACCTTTGTACTCGGTGTCGTATTACGTTTCGCGAGCGGCGTAGAGCCGCGCCGCCGTTATCGATTATATTCGCGAGCGGCATAATTATCGTATGATTTTCTGTGTTGATCGCGATGATTCTTGCGTATGGTGTTATTCCTCGCGAGTCGCATTATTCTGTAAGAGTTCCGTACGTATCGTTTCCGCGCAATTTTGCCGCCTCGCGCGGTATACTAGCTGTCGTTTTATATTTTTGGCGAGCGGTTATATTAATTCATCGCGTGTATGTGCGGCCTGCGATCGTCGCGGCATTATTTTGTTGATTCCATTTTGTACGTGCTGTCGTTTTATATTACTCGCTGTCGTCACCGTTGTTCCGACGCGCTTCGAAGTCGCTTCCCAGATTCTGAGAGTCATCGTTAATCCTATTTTTCCGTCGACCGAGAAAATAAATGCTGTTATTCGCACCGTCTTTGTCAACCGACGGGATAAACTCTGTACTACTGGCTGCGATCGGAATAAAGGTATTTATTATTAACTAAATTAACGACTTTCGCGCGACTTATTCGCCCGTCCCCCGCATTCCCGAGCGCGGCCCGGCATCTACCCTACCCCTCCACCGTTAGGTTGAGCTAGCTAGCCCCTCGTGCCGAAGGAATCCTCGATCTTTTCGATTTTTGCGCGTATCGGTAATTGTTTTGCGATTCGGTGACGCGTCGTTGTACGTGTCTGGCGCCCAACAAGAATTTTCGCGACCGATCGATCGCCTTCCGGGTACGAGGGACCCCGCTTTAGAGAGGCCTAACATCCCGCTCTCCCTTTTGATCCGGTATCTTAGAAAATAGCGTGACAACCTATATGTAATTGGCGCAATTTAAAGATATCATTTCTTTTTTTTATAATAGCTTATCACTTGGATTGAATAAGGTAACGCAATTTTGTGATATGTACCACTTGGTTTTTAATTTTTTTTAAATTAAGGTACTACTACTTGGGTTTTTTCGAGGTACAAAGATATAGGTTTTTTCAAGATACATACACCACGCGTGTACTTGGCGCCTCTTTTTTACCTTTCAGTAAAAGGTAATTTTGTACGGATATTACCCCTTTTTGTAGTTACAGATACATCGAACGCCATAATGTCTATCGACATCGGCATTTATATCTGATAAAATCAAATGTAAATATTTGTATTATAACTTATTGTTAGAATTATGTCTGACAGTTTGACATCCTTAAATGTGTGTGGTTCGGATAAATTTAATAAATCATAAAAAAAATTAAAACATAAAATATGAATATATCAGGCAAAGTCAAGTTTGTCGAGAGCACATTATGCAAAGTGTTTGCTATAAATAAATTTTGTCAAAAAAAAAACAAATTTGATACAGGATTTGGCATGTACGGTGCTATTAGCAGAATGGTATAGTAGATAATATACACTGAAAGAAAAATTCTTGGTAAACTTGTGAGATGCATTTAGTAATAGTTCTTTTTAAAATATTTGATTATTATTACCGAATATAATAATAATAACAAAACATTTTGTAATAATTATAAACATTTTGAAAAAGCAGATTTTGCGTTTAGTTGAACCAACTAACCTATGTAGTACTTATTATCAAATTGTTTAGTGATAATTAACACACAGTGTGATAATTAGTACTAAATTGTTTTAAAGAGCCTTATCTAATTGGTTTGTTGACAGTTACTCAATTATTTAGTAAGCAATTTGGTTATTTAGTAAATATTACTAAATTTAGTAGGTATTGCTAAATATTCAGATTATTCCTTACGGAAGCTGTCAGTTTATTGTTCCGATCGATCTGCATTTGTCTCATGAGCCTGAACCAGTTCATACATGTTCGTCGATCCGAGCATTCGTGCCATACATACTCGTTTATCACTCGCGAATTCTACTTTGACGAGGATGACACGGAAATCACTATACCCGAGGGATCGTACGAGATACGAGCGATACACGAGTTTTTGAAACGCGCTGTTTCACGGAAACGTCCGCGACGTGACCAACGCGTAGCTCGTTCCATCAGCGATAATCGTACGTCGGTCGCGGATATCGCGCGAGAGGAGACCGCTCGCGCGAATGGTGACGATGACGACGACGACGACGACGACTACGACGACAACGCGGAGTACGAAGATGACGAAGCTGTAAAATATCCGCTAGTGCTCCGTGCTAATTACAACACGATGAAGAGCGAGATTAATTGCGCTTTCAGAGTAAACTTTAGCAGACCAAACAACATTGGATCGCTACTGGGATTCTCGTCGAAGCGTATATTGCAGCCGAGAAAATGGCACCGATCGGACCTACCGATTAATATCATCAACGTAAACATTATCCGCCTAGAGTGTAACGTGACCGCGCGTGCGTACAGCAACGGCAAACCCGTTCACACGATAAACGAATTTTCTCCAAGCGTGCCACCAGGATATAAGATATCGGAAACACCGGCGCAGATCATTTACCTACCGATCATCGCACAGAGCATTACTGATCTAACGGTACGCATCGTGGATCAGGACGGACGATTGCTCGACTTTCGAGGCGAAGAAATCACCGTCAGAATGCACGTACGACGGCGTCAGCGATAACGCGCGTGAGTGTGCGCGACATATATGAGATGCTCGTGTTGACGGACTCGGAGCACGCGAGAGATAACACTATCTACACTACGGTAGCGATCGACGATATCGTCCGATCATCTGCATCACCAGCATTAGGCTACGCTACAAATACGAGAAAGAAGCTCACAGCGTCGAACGTTGAATTCTTACAATCTTTGGGATTCGCGGTGCGAAATATCTGAGGAAACATGACCGATATCCTTAACATCGGAAGCGAGCCGGTCTTTGACGATCGCATCGTCAAGATCGAGACTCACACGTACAATGCGTACGCCAACACAACGTTCGAGTATAGCGATGAGATACGAATACCCATACAACAGCAGGATCTGTATACGTTGCCGTGCGAAAGTTTTCTCTACGTCGAAGGAATATTGACGGCGAATAGAGCAGACGATGAACTCGATAACGTGGTATTGGCGAATAATGCCGTCGCTTTTATGTTCGATGAAATTCGATACGAACTCGACGGCGTGGAGATTGATCGCAACAGAAACGTAGGAATAACAACAACGCTCAAGAACTACGCGTCACTGTCTTTGGGCGCGAGTACGATTCTGAAAAACGCCGGCTGGGATATGTTCAATAACGCGGACATCACTTCTACGCGAAGAAACTTTACTTTTCACGTACCGCTCAGCATGCTACTGGGATTTTGCGAGGATTACAAGCGCGTGGTGATCAACGCGCGTCATGAATTGATCTTGATACGATCGCGCAACGATAACAATTCCCTGGTGGGAAATCCGACGTTGACTCCTGGTATCAACGTACTCAAGATACAATGGCGAATGCCTCACGTGTTGCTGAACGAGATCAACAAACTGTCGATGCTGCGCGCCTTGGAAAACAGACGATATCTGAGTATAAGTTTCCGTTCGTGGGATCTGTACGAGTATCCCCTGTTGCAGAACACGACCAAACACTCGTGGGCCATCAAGACCGCGACTCAGCTTGAAAAACCGCAATACGTCATATTTGCTCTGCAGACGGGTCAAAAGAACGTTATGACCAGAGAAGTAACAACGTTCGATCATTGCAAATTGACCAACGTGAAACTCTATCTAAACTCTGAATTCTATCCGTACGATGACATGAATTTGGACTTTGGTAGACACAGATGGGCGATTCTGTACGATATGTACACGCGTTTCAGTAGAGCGTATTACGGACGCGAGAACGTTCAGCCGTGTCTCGATGTCCCGAATTTTCTACTGTACGCTCCAATAGTGGTCATCGATTGCTCTCGACAAAACGAATCTGTCAAAAATGCCACCGTGGATGTCAGAATAGAATTTGATTGCATGGAGAATGTACCGCCGAATACCTCAGCGTACTGTCTCATCATACACGATCGCGTTATTCAGTACAACCCGTTGACCAACGTGGTGCGCAAAATTGTCTGAGCGTTCGCGGCGCAACGTCGAAAAACAACTATTAATAAAGAGAGGGGGAAGGGGGAGCAGGGTATAAAGCAAAAAGTGTCGCGAGACGTTTGCATATTTGCGCGTCATTCTTCTCGAGTAACGCATCAAAGAGAGAGAAATCTCATGTCCGTACCAACGTTCGTGGACCTGCAATCTCCTCATGAATTCCGACAAATCATGCGCTACCTGGTTGATCAAAAATCATCACGGATTACGATGGAACGACGGAAACGTGCCGTACAGCATGGTGAAACGTCTCATTACATCGGCCGTGTTTGGTATGGAAGAGGATGATAATGACGACGACGAAACGCCACCGACTCTTGTGTACGTCAAGGGAATCCAGAAACGCGAATGGCTGGTGAATCTGCTCGAAGATTTTGCGAGAAAGAAAATGATCGTCGAGACTATTGATGCGGATTACGAAGACATCGACTCTTTGAACACTCTGGATGCCACGAATACTGTGCGATGCGGAAAACATACGAAGAATTGCGCGTTGCAAAACGTATTTAAAATATTTAACTGGTGGTCGAAACATGAGAATGAAATGGAATCTTTTTATAACACTTATAAAAAATAAATAAATTATACGTATATGTACGTTACAACGTTTTATTTCTTATCTCCTTTCCCCTCCACTACGCATGACTAAATACGTAAGAGAAAAAAATAAAAAGTATTTTTCAGGTCTGAATCACGATGTACCTTATTTTCCACTCGAGCGATATACGCGTTACGTTCGCCACAACGTCGGCGCTCGCTTCTGTAGTGTGAGACGCTGTTTGTTTACATGCGTGAAAAATGTCGCAACGCGCTCGCTGAAACATGTAGCGACGCGCTCGCTGAAATCTTGACAAAAGAACAAATCTTCCTATAAAGAAAATGCTGATCATGACCGCGACACCGCGATCGTTTAAAAACTATGACATCGCGCCGATCTCTATTTTGTATTTTAACAATAACAATAACAACCGTCTTCTACGACGGTATGTTTCATTGCTACACCATTCGATTATGGCGTTGCGCGTTACAGAGCGTCAAGGTTAGGCGGCTCGTCTTTGTAACACGAGATATAATCATCCTTTTCGCTAGAAGCGACTACTTATCAGTTTTTAAACTGTCCTTACTTCACCTCTAGCGGGTTTTTTGCCGCAGTTCCGCTTCAGTTTGTACCTGTCGCTCGCCGGTGTCAAACATCATTCGCGGTGACAGTTTTTTTTGCTAATTTTGTGTGTGCAAGTGTTAGTGTGTCGGTGCGAAAAATGAATCATATGGAATAGAATAGCTTAGGTTTGCTATGACAAATCTGAGCTATTATATTCTCTATGCTCCATTTTCGCAGGTGGAAAAAAAACGTTATGGCTCCACCTCGTATGGGCATTGAGTCGGACCCCGAGATTGTTCCATTCTTCGGGGTGCAGCCAGAGGCTGAGCCACAACCACAAGTAGAACTTGTAATTACACCTCAACATGACACGTGTCCTAGCAATACACTATGTTCGGGCCATGTTACAATTCGAAGACACATTAGTGACACGCTTGGGCCGCATTGCCAACACTGACATTGACAGTATTGTCGCAAGGTTGCTTGCGGCAGACCTGCGGCCCCCGCATCGTCCAAGTCAAGGTGCAGGACGTGGTTGGGGCTATTTCGGCTTCAATACTTTACTGCAGGACATTGCCTTTTTCACCCGATTGCTCGGTGGTCGTGGTGGTGGTGGTGGTCGAGGTGGTGCTAGTGATCAAGGTCGAGGTCGAGGTCAAGGTGGTGATGGTGGCGGTCAAGGCCGAGGCCGCGCTGAGGAGATGCGGCAACTAATACAAAGATTGCAGCTCGAGCGTCGTCCCGTCGGGCGCGGACACAAGCATCCCCCAAATTAAGGTAGGATAGCGTTTTTTTCTAAAACGCGGATTTTTCCGCAAACGGGAGCGCGAACGCGAACGCGGGCGGTGGCGGCGGTGCGGGCGGCGGCGCGGGCGGCGGCGCGGGCGGCGGCGCGGGCGGCGGCGCGGGCGGCGGCGCGGGCGGCGCGGGCCCTAACGCGGCACCCCTCCCCCGCGCGGACCCTACGCGACCCTAACGCGGCACCCCTCCCCCGCGTGACGTCAACACCCCTCGCCCTCCTTTGTAATATGAGACGACGCTTGTAAACATCCACCCCCCTCCCCCTTTTGCCTGGATGCATCATACCCCTCGACCCTCGGTTACCCCTCCACCCCCCCTCGCGTGACGTCATCCCCCTCGAATCTCGGTTACCCCCCCCCCTCACCACCCTCGCGTGACGTCATCCCCCTCGACCCTCGGTTACCCCCAGCCCCTCATCCCCCCTCATTGCCCCCTGGTCCAGAACCGGGGTATACACACTACTTAGGTCTCTCGGAATAGTCCCTCGCGCGAGTCAGGCGGTTATCCACTAAATCGGTTGGGCGCCAGACGCAAATCTCTCGCGTCCACTAATTATTCGGGAATCTTGAACGCGAACTCGCGAAAA
Organism: Harpagoxenus sublaevis; assembly: GCA_030770355.1. Classification (NCBI taxonomy): domain Eukaryota; kingdom Metazoa; phylum Arthropoda; class Insecta; order Hymenoptera; family Formicidae; genus Harpagoxenus; species Harpagoxenus sublaevis. The sequence goes on along the minus strand of JASTWR010001836.1, from coordinate 20,211 downwards.
CCATAGCCTGTCGCACGAGGGGCCAGCCGGCTCGACCTAACGGCAGAGGGGCAGGGTAGAGGTAATGCAGCGCGGGTCGTGGCACAAACACAAAAAATTTCACATAAAAAGCCGTACGTTTAATGAACAATAAGTCTCGTTTATTAGAAAAAAAAATGAATACTTGAAGTATTAGCATTGGAACAATGTAAAAGTAGCAGTTTGATTTATTTAAATAAATAGTGTCTCGTTATTCAAAGAAAAAAAAGTAATCAGTTTATTAAATTTGGAACAGCGTGTAATTAACGGTTTTGATCGTTCCGGTTGAACAATAATTTCGCGGAAGAGAATATTACAAAAAGTCAGAGTATATTATAGCAAGCGGTCGTCCCGGCAGGGAAATATCGGCCAGACAATGACAAAAGAAATAAGCGAACGTCGGTTGGTATCGTTCGAAAACCAGGACTGACCGGGGAAAGCCTCGCAGGTGAAAGCTAAACAGAACCGTGAATAGTTTGAATATAATCGGTAAAGACCACAAGCAAATAATAACGCGGTATAGGAAACGTAAATTCGAGCGTTATACCATACGGAGAAATTAACAATATAATTTTAAATTTTATAATCCGACAAACAGGCTTGTCGCGAGAACAAACTTAACTCTAATTAATTTGCGAAACAGACTTATCGCGGCGACGAAACGTGAATCTAAGTAGCCGATACTCAGGCTTATCGCGAAAACAAAACGCAGATCTAATTGACTCTACAAGCAGACTTTTCGCTGACGCAAAACTTAAATCTAACTTATTACTAACATCGTCGAAACAGAAATATTATCGCGAGAAGGGAATCGACGGAGTTTTCACGCTACAAGTGACGAGCGGCGCCCCGCTGGGCGCACTGGAATTCGCTTGCAAACAACACAAAAAACTTACGGTGACGCGAAGATCTTTGGTCGACCGCTCGCACGCACGTAGGTGCGCTAACGCGATACGGAAGCTACTCGCGACACCCCTTTCGCAATTAACGACACGATAAATGACTCGAATTACACGACAACTAACAATCGCAGCTCGCAGATCACGAATAACGGCGCTCCGATGGTCTCTACGCGGTACGCGGGCAGATACCCCGCAGGGCCACTCTCCGGCGGTACGCGACAAGGGAGCGCCCGTGCGACTCCCCGAGAACACCTGACAACGCTCGTTAAGACGCGAAATCTCACCGCACTCCACGAAACGTGAAACACTAAGTTATACGGGGTGTCACGATATCCGCGGCCTCGGTGGCCGCCGCCCGATCTCGCGCCCCCGCGGTCGCGATCCCCAGGAGGCCGAATTACGCGATAGATTGCGCCCCAAAAACCTCCGGCACACGGTTCTACCGTCGCGAGGCCCCTCGCGTCAGCCACCGACCGCCTACACCAAAAGCGAATACTCGCGAAACTCGGTCGCGAGCCGAATAACCGCGAGACTCTAATTGCGCCGTTTTTGGCGACTTTTTTCCGCCGCGTCCGGCGTACGTCGCGTCCGACGATTTTCACTAACACTAAACCAAACACCAAACCAAATTGCTCGGAAAAGTACGCGTTCGCAATACGCGATATCCCGAAAGACGGCGGTCGGGGCGAGACGAACACGGCACTTGCGGTTTCCCGTGGCCGTTCACACACTAATTTCGGCTAGGGCAACCTTACCGAATCCGCTGTCCCCTCGTCGACACCGTCGGGCCCTGGTCCCAGGGCGCCGGGTAGATCGGCCTTCTTAGCGGCACTCAAACTTAATCGCGATAATTAGTAAATTGCGCGAGACGATTTTACGCCTTGGCGTACGACCCAGAAGAGATCGAGCGATCCGCTCGATGGAAAATCGAGAGCGCACCCCTCCATGGGGTTGCGCGGTAATCAGGCGCGGCGTCGCGACCAATCGGGGCCGACGTACGGCGGATTACGCGCGGGTATTCGCCAATTTTCGGCAGGGACCTTCAAACGCTGTTCGGCGTCCCTTCGCCTGGCGGATTCCGTCGCCCGGTGGTTTGTTCTCTCGGGCGGGGTTCCCTTCGTTGGCCGGTTTCCTCGCGGGCCGGGGGACGCTGGCCAGGCGCCCCTGGCCCTCTTAGAGATCCGGGATCGTTGCGGGAAGCCTTCCGGTAATCTCGTGGTGCCACGCGTGTCCGCCCCGCGCCCCGTGGTCGGATCACTCGCCCGTCTCGTGACGTCCTCGGGCCGCCTCTCCCGTCGCCGCCGGTCCCGCTCCAGTCGTCGTCTTCCTTGTCCATCGTTGAGGCGCGGTGCCTCGGTGAGGTGCCGCGTTTTCATACAAAAAAAAATAGGAAATAAATACGCGCAAATGCTCCATTTCGGAGGCCCCCTGGAGATTCCGCGATTGCTCTCCTGGATCGTCCGCGGGCGCGAACCCGCGCCCTGTGACGGCGGCGGGGCGCTGCCACGCGCGACGAACCGTCACGTCACAGTATATACACATGCATGTATATATACACTGTGACGATACGCGTACTCGTCACTGGCGCTACGGCCCTGGCGGCCACCTCGCGCTTGTTCAGCGTGCACGCCTGATCAGCGTGCACTCCAGTGCCCGAGCGGTGGGGCAACCCGAGCGGTGGGGCGGCCCCCACCGTCCGCGCTCGGGGTATAAATAGAGGGCTCGAGCCGACACCAGACACCAGTCCTGTCCTGATCCTGGTCTCGACACGACCGCTCTACTAACCACGTTGGGCGCTCCCAACGTCTTCCTCCGTACAGAGAACGGGTGCTCCCGTTCTCACCTGGGTGCTCCCAGGGCACGGGCCTACCAGCCGGGCGCTCCAGGTTGGCACTACCTGTCATCTCCTGCTTCGGGGTCGGGCGCTCCCGACCCTTTTCCACCGTACAGGCAACGGGTGCTCCCGTTGTCGAGCCGGGCGCTCCCGGTGTACGGGCCGCTTAGTCGGGTGCTCCCGACTAAGCTCCTGACCAGACCACCTGTCCGCGATCCGTAAGGCCAGCGTGCCTCCGCGGTTACTCGCGATCCGTAAGGCAAGCGTGCCTCCGCGTTTACTCGCGATCCGTAAGGCAAGCGTGCCTCCGCGTTTACTCGCGATCCGTAAGGCAAGCGTGCCTCCGCGTTTACTCGACCAACACAGCGGCCCGACCGCATCGTACATTCATACAGCGGCTCGGCGGAGCATACACGCCACACATACACACACATTCATCTTGGTGTAAGAAGAAAGGAATAAACTATTTATTTTGAAACCAACCAGTGTCTCCACGTTTTCTCACCCTGGCACGACGAGCTAATTCCGAGCGAGAAAACGCGTACCGTTACAATACTATATGAATTATATAACCGTATAATATAATTCATATCTATATCTATCTATATCTATACTAATATATAAAATTCTTACAGGTGGTGTTATGTAGTAAACACATGCGTCGTGCACGACACAACTAGAGTGAATAAGAGAGATTGTCGGATGGCTCAGACACATACACACATACATTAACTTATAGTTACATCAATCAATTATATGTACAAATAAATAACTCGGTATCTTAGAGACGAGTTTCGACGCTCGCTAGATGTGGCTCCGGCGTTTTCGATCCTTTGTTATCACGGCCGATTTTCGATTATTCCTCGTTACTTCGATGTATTTACATTAGTTACGTGGCCACAAAGGATCGCTCGAGATTTTGCCTTTCCTTCAAGACGAACATTTAGATTCTATACAAAAGACACAATTGTGAACATTGTATAAAGTGTGTGTGTCAAGCCAAGGCGACCCGAGGTCGACACCTCAAGGCGTTGTCGCATCCGAACAATCAGGTAGCGACTCAGGACGATAGTTCCCCAGGCGTCGTCGCTTACCGCTCTCACGACACAGGGCAACAGCCCCTAAGCGAAATCATCGGTAACAACCCTCAAGCAAAGTCATATACAATGCGCAACCGATTCATGTATGTATGTGTATATGCGTTCTCTTCTTAATTGTTATTTTCTGCTTTAAATATTTAACGTTTACATTCTGTATTAAAACGATTTTAAACTGTTTACTGTATTTGTTATACATTAAATAAAGCGTAAAATGAAAATACGGCGTAGATACGAATATTATCTATGCCGATCATATAACAGGTGGTGTGTGTTTGAACGTTATTAACTTAAAAACTATTGGACCGATTTTGAAAAAACTTATAACAACATGTTCCTTGAAATCTCAGGAGTGCTATAGGGCAATTTAATTTGGCGGTTTTTTTTTAAAAAGTGATATTTTTCAATTTATAGCATTTTTTTGTCTGTCTATCTGTCTGTTTGACTGTGAACTACTCATTCATTAATGGACTAATTCTGTTGCAAAAGGTGTCAAAATTTTTCTAATTTCTCGGGGATGGCGACGATAAGGTTCGATTTTTGTTTCACCGATTTTCTTGACACCGGGGCCAAAATTTTTCCTATTTTTTGGGGATTGCGACTATGGGTTTAATTCTTTTTAAGAGAAAGCTTTGTTTTCGTAAAAAACTTTAGCACCGGTCTCAAGAAAATCGGTTTGCAAATTACTCATTCATTAATGGACCGATTTTCAATGTTCTAAAATGTCGAAAAATCATAATTTTTAAAAAATGTTTGTATGTGTGTACCTATGTATCCACCCGCTGAGGATAATCCAAGAGAAAGCATTAAAGGACCGATTTTCTTGAAACCGGTGCCAAAATTTTTCACAAAAACAAAGCTTTCTCTTTAAAAAAATTAAACCCACGGTCGCAATCCAAAAAAAATTTGAAAAATTTTGGCACTAATTTCAAGAAAATCGGTCATTTAATTTAATGCGTCTTTTTGGATCATCCTCAGCGGGTGGAATACATAGGTACACGCATACAAACATACTCGGGGTTCTCGGGGATGGCAACAATGGGTAAAATTTTTTTCTAAACCGATTTTTTTGAAACCAGGGCCTAAATTTTTTTAATTTTTCGGAGATTTCGACAGGGATGAAGTCGCTGATCGGTAAGTGAAATATCGGAAAAAAGGAAATGACTTAATAGTGTGAAACTCGACGATAGGTTTAATTTTTTTTAAAAGAAAGTTTTGTTTTCGTGAAAAACTTTAGCACCGGTCTCAAGAAAATCGGTTTGCAAATTACTCATTCATTAATGGACCGATTTTCATTGTTCTAAAATGTCGAAAAATCATAATTTTAAAAAAATGTTTGTATGTGTGTACCTATGTATTCCACGCACTGAGGATGATCCAAGAGGAAGCATTAAAGGACCGATTTTCTTGAAACCGGTGCCAAAATTTTTCACGAAAATTTTTGGATCGTCCTCAGCGGGTGGAATACATAGGTATACACATACAAACATACTCGGAGATGGCAACAATGGGTTCAATTTTAATCTAAACCGATTTTCTTGAAACCGGGGCCCAAATTTTTCTAATTTTTCGGTTATTGTGACGATGGGTTAAATTTTTTTAAAGAGGAAGCTTTGTTTTTGTGACAAACTTTAGCACAGGTTTTAAGAAAACCGATTCTCTTAAAACCGGTGTCAAATTTTTTCTAATTTTTTGGGGACGGCGACGATAGGTTAAATTTTTTTCTTAAGTGATCAATAATACTCATCTTTTAATGATTTTTTATTTTAAAAAAATTTAGAAAAAATTTGAACATTCTTCAATTTTCTTTAGGAGAATGTTCTCCGATGTAATGCTTAATAAAGCAAAACTGTTCACATTTATAAAACCTGTTTTTGAAAATTTGATCTTTGATTCTCAATTTAAAAGACAAATTTAGTTGCTATTTTTACGCATTATATGTCAATTTACAAAACGGCAATATCTATTTTAGATTAATTATGTTTAGAGTTTAAGTATCGCGGTTATAACAAGCCGTCGCTACGCGACGCGGTTCGATTCTCGATCGCTCGACGCACGCACGCACTATCGATATATCTTGCGCGCTACGGCGCAACGAGTGCCATGGGCCTGGCGTACGTGCCTTGGCAACGCGGTCACGTGAGAACGTGAAGACGACGGGGCGGATCGGTCACTGTTTCCTCAGTCGCCGGTGCGAGAGCACGTTTTCTTTACGATAGAATATTGCGTCATACTTGTGCGAACTGCGTAGACATCGATATCAAAATTACACTTGATATTAAAATCAATCTGGAGATTGACCAAAAGAAGGAAGGAAGGACGATTCTATTGATATCTAGCTGCGACTGTTTTCTGCGAAAAGAACTTCGATTTCTGACGATCGCTAATTGCGACGTATTCGACATTTCACAAAGGAAGGTAACCGAGAGAAATCTCTCGGGTTCATCGAATAAGAATTTGACTTCAGACTACGGTAACTGAATTTATTTCTATAAAGTTGGAAGGAAATGTGTTTGTCACGTTCCTGATTCTGCAGTGAGATTGTTTACAGAAATCAATTCTGATTTATTCAAACTTCTTCCGTCATGACGTTAAACTTTACGGCCATTAGACTTGTGATAAATTTTACAGACAATAGTATCATACTAAATTGATACGCACTTTGCTTTCAAGTTGATTTACGATAAAACCGGATCCGGATTCGTAGCGATTATTAATTATTAAAAGCGATTCTAAGCGAATTAGAATATATTCATTTCTGCATTTCTTTCTTATAATAATTTACATTATACTTTCTATTTTCAATTGCACCTTTCTTATGAATGATTATTGCGAGCTATAATTTCAATATTATTTGCTATACTTTCAATGAATGATTATTAGTTGTATTACTAATTCACTGCGTTGCAAATACTTTATTCTATTATATGACTTTCTATATGTGTGATTTATGCTCTCATTTTCTGAATACTCTCGAATGATGATTATTCTTGTCTGAATTATTCTTTATTGAATTGCGCTGCTCAAACTGAGTGGTGTTAAGTATTATTTTCTTTACTTTTATATATTTCTTTTCAAATTATTAGTTAATACTCATACTTTAACTTCAACTATCATACTTCTTTATTAAGTATTAAAGATTTAACTAAGTAAGTTACGTCAATATAGCTTTCTATTTACTTCAATTGATATTACTATTAAATATTATAAACTTAGAAGGAAAATTTACCAATTCTCTAATGTTTGTCTTATCTCGTGAGTATTCACCCATACTTGTGTGTATTATGATTTATTCTGATTTTTTGTATTATTGCCATCTCAACTGTATGTATATATTTTTTGTATGATGTTTATACTATGTATTGAATACTGACAAGGTTTTTCGGCCAGTTTTCCCTTGTCCACGCAGCAAATGCTGGTATTCCAACGAGTAGTTCTGCCTTATAAATTAATTCAAAGAATTCGATTGCGTTATCTTTATTCAAGTATCGCCCTTCCTCTTCTCGCGAGATTGCTAGATTGCTACGACGTCTCTACCTATACAAATTAATTTCTGTTGCTTTACGTATTATAAGTCAATTTAAAATACTGCTGGATATAGAAGATTTGCGCCTTCACTCCAATGAAAGGGATGAATTTCAAAGAAGTAAATGAAACTTAATTAATTAATTTAAATTCGAACTAAATTTAAATAAAAGATTTCGATTTCTTTATATTATACAAATATTTCCAGTCAGTTATTAGTTATGTTTAACAGTAGCATAATGTATTTTTGTATAATCTATTTATTTATCTATCTCTCTTTAAATTTAGTTATAGATGATGGAATAGACGAAGATTTGCTTAGCGTTATGTTAGCATACGAATGGGAGCAAGCGGAAAATGCATTAAATGTTGAGCGGAAGAACAGGGAAAAAAGCCATGAAAAGTGTTTAAGGTAAAATTTTGTTTTTATGGATTTATTGCCTTTTTAAAAATATCGTTTTATCGTGTCAAGAAAATCGGTAAAACAAAAATCGAACCCCATCGTCGCCATCCCCGGGAAATTCTACCCCTATTTCATGTACACTTCTTTGAAATTCGGTCCACTAATGAATGAGTAGTTCGCGGACAGACAGACAGACAGTGATTAGAGACTTATTATAGTAGTATTTTAAATTTTAAATATATTTCGAAAGGGCTGTGAAAGATGTTTCTAAATTGAAAAAACTGTAAAATTTTCAAGTGATTAAAAAATTTTTTTAATTATATAAACAATACTAATTATTTAAATGACAAAAAACACCCTAATTATTAACGGTAATCCTTTCTAACATATAAAAAATTTTGAATTGTTTGACATGCAAAGTCTTCATTTTAGTAATTTTTTATTGAAAGTTTAACTATTAACAGGGATAGTACCTCCGATACATCCATGAGTAATTGAACATTAGTACACTTTCTATATATTTTTATCTTAAATTAATTTTCTACTTCGTCATCTTACCCACTTTATTATCCTATCCCCCTTTCCCCTTCATATACTGATTAGATCTTTTTCTTTTTTTGTTATAAAAGAAAGCAAAGATTCTAATTATCAAAAGTGCAAGCAATACACCTATTATTACATTATTTATTTAATCGTTTATATTTCTGTCTGCCTGTACTTTCCGCCCCTAATTAATAAACACCTACATTTCTCAGCTTTGACGTTTTGCTTTGCCCTTAAATATTTACTGTATAGTTTAAACTTACTTGTTCTTATCTTTTGTTCCAATTTACGTTATTTCTCTTATAATTATTTCTATGCGTTCTCGTGTCTCTTATTATCCATCCGCTTGAAGCACTTTTTCTTTTTCCAGAAATGTTCTTTGTACTCCAATTCTTTCTCTCACGTGCTTATTCTGTTTTATATTAATAAAATATTTATTTCTTTAATTTTAAACATTTAATAATTCCGCACAATGTGTCATTATTACATATCTTAATTTCAATGTCTACATTTTTTCTAACCCGCACCTTTATTCGCTCAAACCTAAACTCACTTTTTATTCTCTTTCGTTCTAGTTCTTGTCCTCTCCTTCTCTCTCTTACTCGATTCTCATCCACTTTTCTCTATCACTTTTGCACCTTTAATTCTATTTCTTCTTTTGATGTTTCCTTATTCTTTCAAAGGAATATTTTCCAATTACTTTTTATTAGAGTACAAACTAATCCGGTGCCAAAAATTTTCTAATTTTTCGGGGATGGCGTCGATGGGTTTAATTTTTCTTAAACCGATTTTCTTGAAACCGGTACCAAAATTCTTTTAATTTAGCAAAATTGAGATTCGGTCAATTCTTTCCGGAAAAATTGGAAAAATTGGAAAAATTTCGGAACCAACTTCCAATAAGATCGGTAACGAAAAATTATGCAATTTATGGCACTCCCCGGGAAATTCTACACCTATTTCATATACATCCCCGTAATTTCATATACATCCCCGATATACATCCCCGTAAAATCAGCAAAATTTTGGAGCCGCTATCAAGAAAATCGGTAAAACAAAAATCTAACCCCATCGTCTCCATCCCCGGGAAATTCTACCCCTATTTCATGTACACTTCTTTGAAATTCGGTCCACTAATGAATGAGTAGTTCGCGGACAGACAGACAGACAGAGATTAGAGACTTATTATAGTAGATATTTGAGATTCAAAATTACAAACGTTTCGGTCCTTAGATTGGACCTTCTTCAGTGTCAAAACCCCCTTACAAATCGCAAAAAAAAAAAATTAAACGCAAAAAACATGGATGTTCGTTAAGCGGGAGTCGTTGCTCCATTGTTACAACAAGTCGCACAAGAATTGGTTTAAAAAAACTGTTCAATTCGCGGGAGTCGTTACTCCGTTGTTAAAAATAAGAACGCATTCCGTTGTTACGAAGAACTGTATAAATACGAATACGGTTGTGCGAATGCGGAGTCATCTGTCCGTTGTTACTGCGCTACCGTTGCCATAAAAATGTGTGGAATTGACAGATTCCTTATGACAAAAATTAAAAAATTAACCAGGTGCAAACAGGATTTCGTTGAAATCACAACCGTGTTCTTATTTCATACCTGTGTCAAATCCGTCTGATCAGCGTGGCTTCGAAAATTAGTTGACAGGTATGCCACGGGCATCTTATCGGTACGAGCGCTCACAAAGGAAAGACAGAAGTGTCCGCAGACGATTGTTGTGAGGCATCTTACAGCCGATAAACAAAAAGCATATAAAACGTAAACCATAAACAATTGTAGACTAGTTATATGGAAGTCTCTGAATAATTGGCACAGTCTCTGAAAAATTGAAAAACAGCATAAGAAACTTAAATTTCAGAACCGCATATGTGGGCTTAAATAAATTAAAATAATTGATAAAACCGCATAAGGATAAGCCGTCGAAGGAAACGCAGATGGGCGTTGTTTATAAGATATGCTGCCTGGACTGTGATGCTTCCTATGTGGGGCAGACCGGCAGACAGCTTGGCACCCGCATTGGTGAGCACCGTAGTCAACGCAAAAAAAAGGGAGTTGAACCCTCCCAGGTGGTTTCCCAGCATATTTTAAATGGCCATAATTTCGACTGGGAGAACGTCAGAATTTTAGACCGTAAAAAATTCTATTCTAAACGCATCACCTCCGAGATGCTCCACATTAAACGACAAAAAAACGGTATAAATCTACAGGATGACACATTAGGTTTCAGCAGGGAATATGTGCCAATTATTCAGAGACTTCCATATAACTAGTCTATAATTGTTTATGGTTTACGTTCTACATGCTTTTTGTTTATCGGCTGTAAGATGCCTCACAACAATCGTCTGCGGACACTTCTGTCTTTCCTTTGTGAGCGCTCGTACCGATAAGATGCCCGTGGCATACCTGTCAACTAATTTTCGAAGCCACGCTGATCAGACGGATTTGACAGACAGGTATGAAATAAGAACACGGTTGAGATTTCAACGCAATCCTGTTTGCACCTAGTTAATTTTTTAATTTTTGTCATAAGGAATCTGTCAATTCCACACATTTTTATGGCAACGGTAGCGCAGTAACAACGGACAGGTGACTCCGCATTCGCACAACCGTATTCGTATTTATACAGTTCTTCGTAACAACAAAATGCGTTCTTATTTTTAACAACGAAGTAACGACTCCCGCGAATTGAACAGTTTTTTTAAACCAATTCTTGTGCGACTTGTTGTAACAATGGAGCAACAACTCCCGCTTAACAAACATCTTCATGTTTTTTGCGTTTAATTTTTTTTTTTTGCGATTTGTAAGGGGGGTTTTGACACTGAAGAAGGTCCAATCTAAGGACCGAAACGTTTGTAATTTTGAATCTCAAATATATGTTATATCGCTTAACCATCGGCGTTTGCTCTCAATTGCCTCTTTCTAATTTTGATTGAATAACAATAAGATAAATTTACAGAAAGACGCGGAAAAGTTATCGACGATTTATGACAGAATAATTGAGATTGTTTGACACGCGTATATGATATTTTGTATATGTATTCTCAGATGTCTTTCAACTGCCAGGGAGTGAAAATGTCTCTTAACGGACGATACATTGTAACGCTATTACTTTGAATTTTATTATGTTTGACAAATGAGCGACACACCTTACATGTAAGTTTAGTTATTGCGTCTATTATATTCTTATGTATTCGTTGTAGTTTTAAGTATTTGACTCATAGCCCAGTCAAATGAGCTGAAATTTTGGCCAAGTTCGAAAATAATACTACCAGCGCTGTAACTAGCGTGGAAGTGTGTTTTTTGGGGTTGTAATGAAGGTACTAAAAGCCCACTTCCGTACCATTGTCGTAGCAAAAATAGGGGTGCAAAAAGAGTTAAAAAAATTGGTTTTTTGCCAATAACTCGAAAAGTATCACAATTAGGGGAAAAAGTGAAGACGTAAAAGTTGTAGAGAATAAAATTTCATACAAAAAAGGTCTGTACAAAAATTTTGTACGACCAATTGCAGTCGATCTAGATTTTTTTGAAATAATACGTATTTTATGCGAAATGAAAAACACGTGAGTTCGTCGCGCATTTTTTATTGATAGTTCGAAAATGGCGACTCAAATAAAAAAATAGTTCCAATAAAAGTTGTAGACAATTTAATTACGAACAATTTCCATTTTTATTTTTTTTGACATGATCAATATTGACAGAGATATGAATTTTTTAAAACATTTATTATCGCTCTTCGAGTACGATTTTTAGTGGTAAAATCGCTTGTAACTCAACATCTGTAAGTTTAACGCAAATATTACATCTTATGAAAGTGAAAGATAATTAAATTTTGAAAATTTTAATGTATGTACAAACTCATTTTGGATACATGCGTAGAGTGATAATGCTAATAAACCTGAAAAATTGTCATTTTTTGTAGATTTTGTCAAAAAAAGTCACTTTCGGTTAACTGTAGGTCAAAATGTATCTGAACATTTTTTGAAGAAAATTAAATTATTTTTAAAATGGTTTTTTGTTCATCTTCGTACAATCATTTGTTAACAAGTTACAGCTGTTTAAAAATTTCAGGAAAAATGCAATTTTATACAAAATTAATAATATATTGAAAAAATATATGCGTAATAATTTTTTAAAAATTGTATTTCACCTATTTTCAACGAATAACTGACCCCACACTGAAGCCCGACAACCTGCTCGCCCCATGCTATCCGACGCCAGGACATTTCTTGTGTACTATTTGTCCTAAAAATATCGCAGCGGTACTGAATGACACCTAAATGTATGCAGAATGACTTCCAATACTTGAAAAAATTTAAAAATTTGTTAAGTACATTATTTTTAACTTTGAAAATGCTCCAAAATTTTACTTTTCTCATGCAAATTCAAAATCACAAGCATTTTCAATTGTCCGTTTCATAATACTACTTATTACAAATCGAATATCAAAGTATCAATTTTGTAGGAAATTTTATCAGCTTTAATTTTGATCTGATAAAATTTCTTCGTAAAATTAATAAAAAAGAAGATACATGCAAAAAACTAAAATCAAATGCCACTTTTGCATAACTTCTTTAAAAAACACCACTTTTCGAGGGTTCTTTTTCTTAAAAAATCATACCTTTCAATGAACTTATAGTGCTGCATTACTTTCACACATATATAAACTACTAAAAATAGGTGAAATTTAATTTTTAAAAAATTATTACACATATTTTTTCAATATATTATTAATTTTGTATAAAATTGTATTTTTCCTGAAATTTTTAAACAGCTGTAACTTGTTAACAAATGATCGTACGAGATGAACAAAAAACCATTTTAAAGATAATTTAATTCTCTTCAAAAAATGTAGAGAGACATTTTGACCTAAAGTTAACCGAAAGTGACTTTTTTTGACAAAATCCACAAAAAATGACAATTATTCAGGTTTATTAGCATTATCACACTACGCATATATCCAAAATGAGTTTGTATATACATCAAAATTTTCGAAATTTAATTATCTTTCACTTTCATAAGATGTAATATTTGCGTTAAACTTACAGAGTTACAAGCGTTTTTACCACTAAAAATCGTACTTGAGGAGCGATAATAAATGTTTTAAAAAATTCATATCTCTGTCAATATTGATCGTATCGAAAAAAATAAAAATGGAAATTGTTCGTAATTAAATTGTCTACAACTTTTATTGGAACTATTTTTTTATTCGAGTCGCCATTTTCGAACTATCGATAAAAAATGCGCGACGAACTCACGTGTTTTTCATTTCTCATAAAATACGTATTACTTCAAAAAAATCTAAGTCGACTGCAATTGGTCGTACAAAATTTGTGTACAGACCTTTTTTGTGTGAAATTTTATTCTCTACAACTTTCACGTCTTCACTTTTTCCTTTAATTGTGATACTTTTCGAGTTATTGGCAAAAAACCAATTTTGCTTCCTTATAGAGGAAGCTTTGTTTTCGTGAAAAAATTTTTTTTTTAGTTGCCGCTGCCAATGTGTTCAGAATGTTCTAAAACGTCGAAAAATTGCATTTAAAAAAATGTCCGTATGTGAGTGTGTATGTGTGTGTGTGTGTGTGTGTGTGTGTGTGTGTGTGTGTGTGTGTGTGTGTGTGTGTGTGTGTGTGTGTGTGTGTGTGTGTATGTGCGGATTTGATGTCCGTGGTTGCTCTAACTTCCATACATATTGAGATATCGGGCTGTTTTTTTTTTAATCGATAGAGTATCATTCAAGGAAGATTGGTATTGAATCTGGCGATGATCGGTAAAGGAGTTTTTTTTTTAAATTTTAAATTTTTTTAGAAATGTCCGTGGTTGCTCTAACTTCCGCAAATATTGAAATATCGGGCTGAATTTTTTTTTAATCGATAGAGTATCATTCAAGAAAGGTTGGTATTAAATTTGGCAATAATCGGTAAAGGGGTTCTTTTTAAAAAAATTTTAAATTTTTTTTAGAAATGTCCGTGGTTGCTCTAACTTTCGCAAATATTGAGATATTGGGCTAAATTTTTTTTTAATCGATGGAGTATCATTTAAGGAAGGTTGGTATTGAATTTAGCGATAATCGATAAAGGGCTTCTTTCTTTATAAAATTTTGAATTCTTTTAGAAATGCCCGTGGTTGCTCTAACTTTTGCAAATTTTGTGCTATTTCTAATTTTTTAATGAAAATTTTAAAATATTTCTAATTTTATTTTGAAAATTTTGAAATATTGGGCTATTTCTAATTTTATTATATTCTTCAGTCTTTTTCGTGAAAAAATTTTTTTTTTAGTTGCCGCTGCCAATGTGTTCAGAATGTTCTAAAACGTCAAAAAATTGCATTTAAAAAAAATGTCCGTATGTGTGTGTGTGTGTGTGTGTGTGTGTGTGTGTGTGTGTGTGTGTGTGTATGTGCGGATTTGATGTCCGTGGTTGCTTTAACTTCCATAAATATTGAGATATCGGGCTGTTTTTTTTTAAATCGATAGAGTATCATTCAAGAAAAGTTGGTATTGAATTTGGCGATGATCGGTAAAAGGGCTTTTTTTTTTAATTTTTAATTTTTTTAGAAATGTCCGTGGTTGCTCTAACTTTTTTATTATATTTTTCTGTCTTTTCTACCCCTATTTCATATAAAATTCTTTAAAATTTGGTTGGTTAGACTCATGTTTATGTATGGACGGATTCCTCGAAATTTTAAATGTTTAACTCAAAAACTAATCAACCAAATCTTAAAGAATTATATATGAAAAAGGGTAGAAAATACTGAAGAATATAGTAAAATTTAAAAAATTGCTAAAATCTTAAAATTTTAACCTTTAAGGGCTACATCCAAGTCTCAACAATTGAGACTTTTCATAAATTGATATTTTTTGACAATTTATTTTACTCTTATTTCATATATAATTCTTTAAGATTTGGTTGATTAGACTCTGCTTTATAAGTCTTTTATGTATGTATGTACGGATTCCCAGAAATTTTAAATGCCTTTAACTCAAAAGCTAATCAACCAAACCTTAAAGATTTATATATGAAATAGAAGTAGAAAATACTGAAAAAATATAATCAAATTAGAAAAATTGCCAATAATTAATACTAAATTGTCCAAAAACATTAATTTATGAAAAGTCTTAATTAGAATATAATAAACTAAAGAATATAATAGAATTAGAAAAAATAACAATATAATTAAAAAGTGTGCAAATTTTATATTTAAAACTGCACCTCCTGCATGAGAAGTTGAGAATTGATATCTCTCATGTGGAGAAAACTGGTCTGGTTTTTAATTATATTAATGAATATAATTAAAAAATAATAATACTTATAAAACTATATTTTTTAAATGTATACTTACAATGTGCAATAAAACTATGATTTTACTATAAATTTTTAATGTCTACTTTTTATTTTAGAAATGTCCCAGGTTGCTCTAACTTATGCAAATATTGAGATATAGGGCTAAATTAAAAACTAATCAACCAAATCTTAAAGAATTATATATGAAATAAGGGTAGAAAAGACTGAAGAATATAGTAGAATTAAAAAAATTACTAAAATTTTAAAATTTTAACTTTTAAGGGCTACATCCCAAGTCTCAACAATTGAGACTTTTCATAAATTGATATTTTTTGACAATTTAGTGTTAATTATTAGCAATTTTTTTGATTCTAATATATTTTTCAGTTTTTTCTACCCCTATTTCATATATAATTCATTATGGTTTGGTTGATTAGACCCAGCTTTATAAAGCTTCGATATATGTACAAATTCTCCAAAATTTCAAATGAGAAAAAGAAAGAGAGAGAGAGAGAGGGCGAAAGGGCGCTCAATTGCAAAAGCATTGATCGTTTTTTAAATAAAACTGACGTGTCTAGCCTAGCATCAGCCAATGTATGCCAAAAAGCCTAAAGTGCGTTCAGCTTTATTGGGAAACGATCAGTGTTTTGCAAATGGGCGGCCTTTTGCAAAAGGGCTAGTCTTTTTGCAAAAGGGCTAATTTTTTAATTGCAGTTAGAACATCTCAAGTCTTAATAATTGAGACTTCAAAAAATGATTTTTTAGGATAATAAAAAAAGTGAGCAAGTAGAAACTTGCACATTGCTTCCATATAGCTTTTAAGTGTGCCAGTAGAAACTTGCACATTGCTTCCTCATAGCTCTTAAGTGAGTAAGTAGAAACTTGCACATTGCTTCCTCATAGCTTTAAAGTGTGCAAGTTGAAACTTGCACATTGCTTCCTCATAGCTTTAAAGTGTGCAAGTAGAAACTTGCACATTGCTTCCTCATAGCTTTAAAGTGTGCAAGTTGAAACTTGCACATTGCTTCCTCATAGCTTTAAAGTGTGCAAGTAGAAACTTGCACATTGCTTTCTCATAGTTTTTAAGTGAGCAAGTAGAAACTTGCACATTGTTTTCTCATAGTTTTTAAGTGAGCCAGTAAAAACTTGCACATTGCTTCCTCATAGCTTTAAAGTGTGCAAGTAGAAACTTGCACATTGCTTCCTCATAGCTTTTAAGTGTGCAAGTAGAAACTTGCACATTGCTTCCTCATAGCTTTAAAGTGTGCAAGTTGAAACTTGCACATTGCTTCCTCATAGCTTTAAAGTGTGCAAGTAGAAACTTGCACATTGCTTCCTTATAGTTTTTAAGTGTGCAAGTAGAAACTTGCACATTGCTTCCTCATAGTTTTTAAGTGAGCAAGTAGAAACTTGCACATTGTTTTCTTATAGTTTTTAAGTGAGCCAGTAGAAACTTGCACATTGCTTTCTCATAGTTTTTAAGTGAGCCAGTAGAAACTTGCACATTGCTTTCTCATAATTTTTAAGTGAGCAAGTAGAAACTAGCACATTACTTAATCAACATTTTATTTCGCTATAAAGCTTCCTCTATGAGGAAGCCAAATTAAAGAATATTTACTAATAATTGTACATCAAATAAAAACAAGCTTCTTCATAGAGGAAGCTTTATATGCGAAATAAAATGTTGATTAAGTAATATGCTAGTTTCTACTTGCTCACTTAAAAATTATGAGAAAGCAATGTGCAAGTTTCTACTGGCTCACTTAAAAATTATGAGAAAGCAATGTGCAAGTTTCTACTGGCTCACTTAAAAACTATGAGAAAACAATGTGCAAGTTTCTACTTGCTCACTTAAAAACTATGAGGAAGCAATGTGCAAATTTCTACTTGCACATTTTTTTCATATATAATTTTTTAAAATTTGCTTGATTAGCTCTTCAGTTATATATAAGCAAAAAAAGAAACTATTTCCCTATGAAAAATTTTGGCATCGGTTTCAAGAAAATTTGTTTAAACAATCAAAAGGCGATGCGTTTGAATATATACACATATAAGTACACACACACATATATAGTAATTTTCCCTTGATTTTTTAGGCATTTCCAAATTGTTATCTAAAACTTGCACACTGATCTTTTTTTTTTTTGCTCATAAAGTTTCCTCTATGAGAAATTTTTCCAAATTATTAACATATAATAGATTGGCTTCCTCATAGAGGAAACTTTATAAGCGAAGTAAAATAATGAGGAAGCAATGTGCAAATTTTTAATCTGCACATTTTTGACGCAGAACTACGTCTTTGTCGACTGTAAGTAGGAGGTAACATTGGGAGCACTGATGCAACGAAAACATGTCACACTTTGAACGTTTATTTCTTCGAAACTAATAATCGTAGAGTAATGATTAATACGTCATTAGATAGTTTATAAAGTCCCATTTCCTCTTGAAAATCTCAAAAGTCTCAAAAAGCTTCCTCAATGAGGAAGCCAAACAATTATAAGCAAATAATTATGCTCAAATCTCAACCACTTTCAATTTGGCAATTTAATATTAATTATTGACAACTTTTTTAATTCCATTATATTCTTCAGTCTTTTCTAGCCCCTATTTCATATACAATGCTTTAAGATTTGGTGGATTAGACTCAGCTTTATTAGGCTTCTATGTATATACGTATTCCTCGCAAATTCTAACGTATGTAATTAAGAACTAATTTTAAAGAATATATATGAAATAGGGGTAGGAAAGGCTAAAAAATATAATAGAATTTAAAAAAATTATCAATATAATAAAAAAAGTGTGTAAATTAGAAATTTGCTCATGGTTTCTCATCATTTATATATAAGGTAGGGGTAGAAAAGACTGAAGAATATAATAGAATTATAAAAAATTTGCCAATATAATAAAAAAAATTTTGTTGATTAGTTCTTAATTGTATATCATTGCATCTGTGTTCCCAATGTTACCTCCTACTTACTGTCGACAAAGACGTAGTTCCACGTCAAAGGAAAATTTTTGGTATAAAGCGGAGGTTAATACGTTGACCCCATTCGGGAGTTATTTAGGATCAAAGTTCGAAAAACCTTATTTTTTACTCTAAATAACTCCCGAACGGGTCAACTTATCGACCTCTGGTTTGCGCAAAAATTTTTCTTATTTTATGCCCTTTCAAACGATGTACTACAATATAGAGGGTTCCATTTAAAATTTTCAAGTTGAGACCCCCCCCCCTGGGGCCCTCCCTTGAGGGGACAACTTTCTCAACTTCCTTAAAACAGTAGCCCCTCGAAATGATCAAACACGATTTCGCGATTTTTTATAATTTTGAGCCGTTTCCGAAATATAGGGGTGGCAACAGACTTTATAGAAACCTGTATATTATTAACATATTATTGCAGATATATTTAACATCTTTGCAAATTATTATCATAATATAAAAGAGAAAAATATGCTTGTGGAAATGTATATATCAAATGTGACCGGAGCACGTCAAATTTTTATGCTTTATTTTTATTTTAGATCTGACTTACTTTTATATGACTTAGAATTTGCCTAAAATCACAAAAAAGTCACAAAAAATAAAATAAAATGTTAATTAAACATATGTAGATAAAAATGTTTTTTTTTTTAATTTACATTTTTCTCAATAGTACTTGTCGAATTAAATTTGATTTCATATCTATTTTTAAACTGTTTATCACTCATATGTATATTACTTTTTTATTAAATAAATGATTACAAATGTATTTCTTTTACGAATTAATTAATATTGTTTTTCTTGATAATCGCAAGTGCTTTTTGAATTCTGAATCTGTCCAAGATTCTACAATTGCCAGGTAATTTGCAACTTTCCTATTTTCACTTCAAAAAGTTAAATATTTTATTAAAGAACAAAGAAGCACATCTTTTCTATCTGTCCAACTATTTCCGTCGAAAAATATATTTTCGCTAATGTTACTACTTTATGAAGTATCACTATCTCCATTTATCTTAGCAGTTTCAATTAAATAAAATAATAATTACGCTTCATCATCACTAAAAGTATAATTAAAACAAAATTAATTTAAAATAAAATATATCCTTATGAAAAGTTAGATTAACTATAAAATTATTGATTGTAATATTTTTCATCGTCACAATAATGGTTAATACTCTTGTATCTTTATAACCTCCTTCCTTTTTGTTCTTTCTCTTTTTTTATAAAAATATATATAAAAGATTGCAGTTCCTAAAATCATACTTTTTATATCAATAAAAGTGGAGAATTACAATGCTTTTTACTGAGAGTTTCAGAAATTAATCTACACTTCAACCGCCCAATAAAAATTTACATGATGTGGCACAGTGAAATTTAGCTTGTCTTGGTTGGAGAATACCTACTATCAGTTTACACAGCGACGATATATAATTTCGATGAATCTTTGTCTGCTCATTATGCCAATAAACATGTAAGACGTAAAAGGAACCAAAGATATCAAACGACTACAAAAGAACATAAAATACGATACGACGCAATTGACACTCGTAATCAAGAACTTACTCAACAACTCGGAATCTCGGAAATACTAAGGACCAAAAATCTCAAAATATACAAATTCAA
>JASTWR010001835.1:0-32335 GCA_030770355.1 Harpagoxenus sublaevis | reverse complement strand
ATGTTTCGACCACCAGTTAAATATTTTAAATACGTTTTGCAACGCGCAATTCTTCGTATGTTTTCCGCATCGCACAGTATTAGTGGCATCCAGTGTTCAAAGAGTCGATGTCTTCGTAATCCACATCAATAGTCTCGACGATCATTTTCTTTTTCGCAAAATCTTCGAGCAGATCCACCAGCCATTCGCGTTTCTGGATTCCCTTGACGTACACGAGAGTCGGTGGTGTCTCGTCGTCGTCATCATCATCCTCTTCCATACCAAACACGGCCGATGTAATGAGACGTTTCACCATGCTGTACGGCACGTTTCCGTCGTTCCATCGTAAACCGTGATGATTTTTGATCAACCAGGTAGCGTATGATTTGTCGGAATTCATGAGGAGATTCCACGGCATGGGACGTTCAAAGATGTAATGCGCCAGAACGGTTCCCTTTCGCAGCACCGCCACCTCCTTCACGACAAACTTCATTCCGACGAGGAAACCTTGCAGGTCCACGAACGTTGGTACGGACATGAGATTTCTTCTCTCTTCGATGCGTTACTCGAGAAAAATGACGCGCAAATATGCAAACGTCTCGCGACACTTTTTGCTTTATACCCTGCTCCCCCTTCCCCCTCCCTTTATTAATAGTTGTTTTTCGACGTTGCCGCGAACGCTCAGACAATTTTGCACACCACGTTGGTCAACGGGTTGTACTGAATAACGCGATCGTGTATGATAAGACAGTACGCTGAGGTATTCGGCGGTACATTCTCCATGCAATCAAATTCTATTCTGACATCCACGGTGGCATTTTTGACAGATTCGTTTTGTCGAGAGCAATCGATGACCACTATTGGAGCGTACAGTAGAAAATTCGGGACATCGAGACACGGCTGAACGTTCTCGCGTCCGTAATACGCTCTACTGAAACGCGTGTACATATCGTACAGAATCGCCCATCTGTGTCTACCAAAGTCCAAATTCATGTCATCGTACGAATAGAATTCAGAGTTTAGATAAAGTTTCACGTTGGTCAATTTGCAATGATCGAACGTTGCTACTTCTCTGGTCATAACGTTCTTCCGGACTGTCTGCAGAGCAAAGATGACGTATCGCGGTTTTTCGAGCTGAGTCGCGGTCTTGATGGCCCACGAGCGTTTGGTCGTGTTCTGCAACAGGGGATACTCGTACAGATCCCACGAACGGAAACTCATACTCAGATATCGTCCGTTTTCCAAGGCGCGCAGCATCGACAGTTTGTTGATCTCGTTCAGCAACACGTGAGGCATTCGCCATTGTATCTTGAGTACGTTGATAGCAGGAGTCAACGTAGGATTTTCCACCAGGGAATTGTTATCGTTGCGCGATCGTATCAAGATCAATTCATGACGCGCGTTGATCACCACGCGTTTGTAATCCTCGCAAAATCCCAGTAGCATGCTGAGCGGTACGTGAATAGTAAAGTTTCTTTGCGTAGAAGTGATGTCCGCGTTATTGAACATATCCCAGCCAGCGTTTTTCAGAATCGTACTCGCACCCAAAGACAGCGACGCGTAGTTCTTGAGCGTTGTTGTTATTCCTGCGTTTCTGTTGCGATCAATCTCCACGCCGTCAAGTTCGTATCGAATTTCATCGAACATAAACGCGACGGCATTATTCGCCAATACCACGTTATCGAGTTCATCGTCTGATCTGTTCGCCGTCAATATTCCTTCGACGTAGAGAAAACTTTCGCACGGCAACGTATACAGATCCTGCTGTTGTATGGGTATTCGTATCTCATCGCTAAACTCGAACGTTGTGTTGGCGTACGCATTGTACGTGTGAGTCTCGATCTTGACGATGCGATCGTCAAAGACCGGCTCGCTTCCGATGTTAAAGATATCGGTCATGTTTCCTCAGATATTTCGCACCGCGAATCCCAAAGATTGTAAGAATTCAACGTTCGACGCTGTGAGCTTCTTTCTCGTATTTGTAGCGTAACCTAACGCTGGTGATGCAGATGATCGGACGATATCGTCGGTCGCTACCGTAGTGTAAATAGTGTTATCTCTCGCGTGCTCCGAGTCCGTCAACACGAGCATCTCATATATGTCGCGCACACTCACGCGCGTTATCGCTGTTGCCGTCGTACGTGCAATCTGACGGTGATTTCTTCGCCTCGAAAGTCGAGCAATCGTCCGTCCTGATCCACGATGCGTAGCGTTAGATCCGTAATGCTCTGTGCGATGATCGGTAGGTAAATGATCTGCGCCGGTGTTTCCGATATCTTATATCCTGGTGGCACGCTTGGAGAAAATTCGTGTATCGTGTGAACGGGTTTGCCGTTGCTGTACGCACCCGCGGTCACGTTACACTCTAGGCGGATAATGTTTACGTTGATGATATTAATCGGTAGGTCCGATCGGTGCCATTTTCTCGGCTGCAATATACGCTTTGACGAGAATCCCAGTAGCGATCCAATGTTGTTTGGTCTGCTAAAGTTTACTCTAAAAGCGCAATTAATCTCGCTCTTCATCGTGTTGTAATTAGCACGGAGCACTAGCGGATATTTTACAGCCTCGTCGTCCTCGTACTCCGCGTTGTCGTCGTAGTCATCGTCGTCGTCATCGTCATCGTCACCGTTCGCGCGAGCGGTCTCCTCTCGCGCGATATCCGCGACCGACGTACGATTGTCGCTGATGGAACGAGCTACGCGTCGGTCACGTTGTGGACGTTTCCGTGAAACAGAGCGTTTCAAAAACTCGTGTATCGCTCGTATCTCGTACGATCCCTCGGGTATCGTGATTTCCGTGTCATCCTCGTCAAAGTAGAATTCATTATTCGAAGAATTAACGTTCGGTATCGTGTGATAAGTCTCAAAAACCGTTAGACCGAGCTCGTAGTCACCGTCGCTCAAATCTACGGCGGGAAAGTAGTGCACCGCGAGGATGCTGCTGTTCCCGGTCAGCGTGAATGTCATAGACATGTCGGGAAAACTGTTCGACTAACACTGAGTCTCCACGGCGCGTCGTCAGGCTTTAAATTCACGCCGATCGTCGTCGTCGTCGATCGTCAGGAGAAATCGCAGACACGCTGGTCCGCAAATATTCTGATCATATGTCTGAACGGGCGTGTGATTGTACTCCACCTTCGTCACGCTCGGTCCGAAATATCGCGTCAACTCTTTTGGCGGTCGAAGATTACCGAAACTGTCGAAATACATCGCGCGGTTTCCCCTCTTTGCATACGCTACCCAGTGAGTACCGGGGCCCGCCGCATCGTCCAAATTTACAATGCCACTCTCGTTTCGACGTATACCGCCGATCGGTAACGAGTCACGCATGAAAACACCCCTGAAGAACGGTACGCGCATGTGTTTCGCCAATCGATTCAATTGCACGTTAGTCGTAATACCCGTGGGCATTTTCAACGTCTCTTTGACGTTTTTTTTTTCTTATTCTCTTTCTTCTTTTTCTTCGACGCAAGTCCCTGTTTGCGTTTGTACGGAGCGAGATAAAGTCCGCGGCCTTCCATGGCGCGATTGTGACGTTGCATCTCTTCCAGCTGACGTCGCGCGGTTTTGCTAGCGTTCACGGCCGTTGCGACCCCTGCCGCCCCACCGGCCAGAGAACCGAGAACTCCCAGCAACGGTAGAAGCGGCAATACACCACCTCGTTTCGCCGCAGGAAGTATCCGTTTTTTCGACGCTCTCCTCCTCTTCTTTTTCACAGTTCGCAAACCCATTCCTAATTTCCGCTTGGCATTCATGGCCGTCCAGACGGCTGTAGCGGCAGCTCTCTCTCCGAGAGTCGAATCTCTCGCGATGACACGTCCTAGCGCCTGCTCGGCGAGTACCTTGTCCGCCGCGTGTCTCCCGGTGAGATCTTTGTTACGCGAATACGCTATGTCGTGCTCGCGACACGCCGCGTCCAGTGGATTTACACCCGGATCACCTCTGGCTAATCGCTCCTTCAACCGAGTGCCCGGACCGCAAAACTGATAGCCGGGAATGTGCAATTCGAACGGAAGTGAGCTTATCGCGCTCTTGAACAAGCCTTTGCCTAATTTTTTCGCTGGCATTCGCCGCAATTTTTTATCAACGGTGCCGGACCGTCGATGTGCGTTCGATGATGTGGCAAATTATAATGTTTTAAGCACCGACGATATTGCTGAACCTCCGAATCCGCCTTTATATGTTCCGGAAGCTTGTCCCACACGTCGTGGACGTGATCGCCACACATTTGCAACAGAACAGCCTTTGGTACAAATTGTAGCTGCTCGGCGCTGCAATCGCGAATATCAGAAGGTCTTGATAACAGGACGAACATTTTTCCGCTACTGAGCGATTCGCGGATTTGCGCACCTATAAATAGGCGTCCGATCCAGCCCTCCGGTCAGCAATGCGAAAAAAATGAGATTCGTGCGACAACCACAGGCGATTCGCGTGACGAACTGCGACGACAGATCACGGTCGATGGGGGGCAACGCGGAGAAGCGCAGACACGGTACGATGTTACCGACCACTATACGCGCCATCATTTGCGGCCCCTCGAATTGCGGTAAAACCAACGTTCTGATAAGCTTGTTGGAAAGTCCGCACGGTGTGCGTTTCGAGAACGTGTACGTGTACTCAAAGTCGCTCCAGCAACCGAAATATCAATATCTGGAGAATTTATTGACGTCAATCGACGAAATCGGCTACTTTACGTTCTCAAACAACAGTGACGTCATTCCCCCGAGCGATGCGTGTTCAAACTTGATATTCATCTTCGATGACGTGGCATGCGACAAGCAAGACGCCGTGAGAGAGTACTTTTCAATGGGTAGGCATTCGAACATCGATTGTTTTTATCTCTGTCAGACGTACACGAGAATACCTAAACATCTGATACGCGACAACGCGAACCTGCTGATCCTGTTCAAACAGGATGGAGCCAATCTGAAACACGTGTACAACGATCACGTGAATACCGACATGTCGTACGATGAATTCAGCGCGCTGTGCAGCGAATGTTGGCAGCGCAAGTACGGATTCGTAGTGATAGACAAGGACAGCCCGCTCAACAATGGTCGATACAGAAAAGGCTTTAACATGTTCGCGATATCGCAAAAGCGGTCAGTCGTCGTCGGTACCTCGTCGAGGTAAAACGTCGGAGAGAGCGTCACTTTACGTATTTCCGCGATGGCTGCGATCGACAAGAGCATGGATATCCGCGAGCGCGAGAAGGTTGCGAAGAAGATTGCGAAAACGAGCGAGTCGATTCGCAAGAAACTTTGCGCTATGAAGACCGGTAAGATCGAGAAGGACATTGAGTTGGACACGCACTTTAAGCCTCTCATCGAGCCGTTGCAAAAGATCGCCGACAAATCGATCGCGGTGAAGAAAGAGGAGCCGGAGAGCGACGCTGAGATCGAAACGTTTTCCGAGGATGCGACACCGAGAAAGAGAAAATGGTCGGATCACCCGCCGGCACCGCGTAAATCTAGCCAATCGAAACGATCGAAAGCTTTACTGGATGTGCCACCACCGATAACCTTTACACCGATAACCTCATCTCCACCGATATCATCTCCGCCATACGTAACGGCGAGAAAAGTGCAGCCTACAATAAAGTTCGAATTACTCGCAAACATGCCTGTTTTTGAACTCACGGACGACACGGAGCTCGCGACGTCTATTCGAAAGGAGTTGGAAACGCCTGAGGGTCGAGAAGCGTTGCACGATACCTTGGGTCCATTGGGTCAAGAATACATCGGTGCTCTTATGAGCGCCAAACCAAGGAGCGATATAGATACCGTGTACGGTGTTTATCTCGGCAACGATGGAATGATGCTCGGTAATAAACGTTTCAAGGTGGACAGCGTGGATATCATACATATCGGTGACGTAAGTTACATCGGCACACCCGGTATTTACGAGTTGATCTTTAAAAACAAGCCTGATGAAAACATGTACACGGAGGAGGATATGCAAAAGTACATGAATATACTGTTCGAGACTAGCACTCATAGAGCCAATCATGATCCTCTCGGGCGAGTAAAGTCCAACAGGGGATACAAGTACATCAGTGCTCGCAAAAAGATGCACAGTTCGGGCTGTTTCCCGAGGCGACGCCTACTGTCTCCCCACTACCGCTCGATCCTCGACGGCCGAGCCGCCAATCGCGCGCGTGACGTTTAAGTTTAACGGAAGGTATGATCCCAACATATTTCTGACATACGCGACGCTCCTTAAAAACAACATCACGCGCGCGATCGGCGGTTCGGCCGTCGAGGATCGAGCGGTAGTGGGGAGACAGTAGGCGTCGCCTCGGAAAACAGCCCGAACTGTGCATCTTTTTGCGAGCACTGAAGTACATGAATATAATCAAGAAATTGATACCACCCGCATCCATGAAGAAACAATCCGGAAAAGGATTATTCGCGCCTCGCGCGATGACGCTGACCGACAATAAGATCGATTACGTGCACTGGGACGATCCCAACAAGCTGGTGGATCGTCTACGATTGCTCGACGCTTCGCGCCACGCTGGCAACAATGCCCACGACAACGAGATCCTGTCGATCATCGAGGAACTTCGCGAAGCCGGTCTTATTATAAATTGAGCCGCGCGGCAACGAGCCGCTCAATCAGCGGTGAAATGCCAATCAACAAATTTGGTATATTCGAGCAGAGCAGAGACGCGTCGAACGCCGTATCGTATCATCAGTGGAGCGGATTAATGAGATATTTCGTGCGCGATAAAGCTCTGTGTCGCACCGCTACAGACTTTGATGCAAAGTCGCGCAAGATTCGTCGCGTGGCGCAACCGGAGGCTGACGGCGACGCGGTTAATAAACTGTACGTGGAACAGAGCGTTAAGAGTGTGAGAGACGAAGCGGAATTCGAGAAGCATCGTAAAACGCGATTGGAGACTGAATTTGAAACGAATCTTAGACTTCTGAGAGATAGCGTTAAAATTTTGAGAGATCAGTTGGAGAAAATCGAAACAAATCTGATCGCGCTCAAACGAGATACGCAATCCATGTTGGACGCGAACCGAGAGGCGCTCGAGGCACATATCTTTCGATCGATGAAACGATGGCCTGAGTAACGATGGCAAGCGGCAAACGATCCGGGAAAGGTTACAAAAGGCTGTCGAATGACGATGACGACGAAGGGCAACAGGCGATTCAGGACCGGTCATCGAGCAGCAGCAGCTATCAACAGACCAATGAACGGGCCAGAAGCGGCTACGAATGGTTCAGAAACAGCTGTGAACGGTTAATGAGCAGAAATAGACGACGACAAGCCAACGACGACGACGACGAAGAGCTGAAAGAACTGAAGAAACCGCTATTGAGCGATGATGAACGGAAATAAATGGTTGATTGAATGTCATTGGTTAAAGACAGAAAAAAAAGTTTGAGATATAATTTCTTTGCGCGTATTATTACGCACCGTTAAAAAAAAGAAAAAAACATAACATCGTCGAAATCCGATGGACGTAAAAATATCGAGAAGCGACGACTCGTCGAGGAACTGCACGCACCGGCGAGAAGAAATTTTCCCCAAAGACGCGTCATCGTGCGTGGGTACGATGACCTGTGGCAGGCTGACATCGTCGAGATGCGTCCGTACTCGTGTTTCAATAGAGGCTACCACTACATACTTACCGTCATCGATGTGCTGAGCAAGTATGCGTGGGCCGTGCCACTCAAGAGTAAAGGCGGAAGCAAGACAGCCGACGTTATCGCTAAGATAATTCGAGACAGCAAGAAGTGTCCGAAAAACTTGCAAACCGATATGGGGAAGGAATTTTACAACGCTGACGTGCAGCGTCTCATGAGAAAACACGGCATCAATCATTATTCTACATATTCGGTGATGAAAGCATCGGTCGTCGAGCGATTCAATCGCACGTTGAAGAACGACATGTGGAAGATGTTTACGCTCAATGGGACTTACAAGTGGGTCGACGCGTTATCGCAACTCGTGTCGGATTACAACGCGCGCAAGCATCGAACGATCGGCGTGCGGCCCGTCGACGTTACTCCCGCGATCGCCGAAAGACTCTTGAACACGGTGTACAGCGAGATAAGGATCGCGGGTCCGGCAAAGTTCAAAGTAGGCGACCCGGTACGCGTCAGCAAGTACAAGACAATTTTCGAGAAAGGTTACACGCCGAATTGGACGACCGAGGTTTTTAAAATTGTTAAAGTGCAGCGTACTAATCCCGTTACCTATCTACTCGAAGACTATCGAGGAAAATCTGTCACCGGAGGATTCTACGAGCACGAGCTGCATCGCGCGGTCTATCCAGACGTGTATCTCGTGGAGAAAGTACTTCGCAGGAGAGGTGACGAGGTTTATGTGAAATGGCTGGGATTCGACGGATCACACAATTCATGGATACACAAGGACAACGTGATTTAATATATAAAGACATTTATTTTTACTGTATAAAAAATATGTAGAACAAAAATATGTATTACATACAAGTGTAAAATACAAGTATAAAATATAAGTAAAAAATATGTATAAAACGAAATATAAAAAATATATATATATATATATATGTATATATATAAGTATAAAATACATTTAAGAAAAATATGTAGAAAATAAAATATGAAATACATAAGTATATAATATGAAATATTAAATCATTTTTTATTATCCCATCTAATATAATATTTTTATTAACATCATGTCCAATATAAAACATTATATTTCATACATTGCATACATACATACATTGCATACATACATACATACATACATACATACATACATACATACATACATACATACATACATACATACATACATACATACATACATACATTGCATACATACATACATACATACATACATACATTGCATACATACATACATTGCATACATACATTGCATACATACATACATTGCATACATACATACATTGCATACATACATTGCATACATACATACATTGCATACATACATTGCATACATACATACATTGCATACATACATTGCATACATACATACATTGCATACATACATTGCATACATACATACATTGCATACATACATTGCATACATACATACATTGCATACATACATACATTGCATACATACATACATTGCATACATACATACATTGCATACATACATACATTGCATACATACATTGCATACATACATACATTGCATACATACATTGCATACATACATACATTGCATACATACATTGCATACATACATACATTGCATACATACATTGCATACATACATACATTGCATACATACATTGCATACATACATACATTGCATACATACATTGCATACATACATTGCATACATTGCATACATACATTGCATACATACATACATTGCATACATACATTGCATACATACATACATTGCATACATACATTGCATACATACATACATTGCATACATACATTGCATACATACATACATTGCATACATACATTGCATACATACATACATACATTGCATACATACATTGCATACATACATACATTGCATACATACATACATTGCATACATACATTGCATACATACATACATACATTGCATACATACATTGCATACATACATACATTGCATACATACATACATTGCATACATACATTGCATACATACATACATACATTGCATACATACATTGCATACATACATACATTGCATACATACATTGCATACATACATACATTGCATACATACATTGCATACATACATTGCATACATACATTGCATACATACATACATTGCATACATACATTGCATACATACATTGCATACATACATTGCATACATACATACATTGCATACATACATTGCATACATACATTGCATACATTGCATACATACATTGCATACATACATACATTGCATACATACATTGCATACATACATTGCATACATTGCATACATACATTGCATACATACATACATTGCATACATACATTGCATACATACATTGCATACATTGCATACATACATTGCATACATACATACATTGCATACATACATTGCATACATACATTGCATACATACATTGCATACATTGCATACATACATTGCATACATACATACATTGCATACATACATTGCATACATACATTGCATACATTGCATACATACATTGCATACAGACATACATTGCATACATACATTGCATACATACATTGCATACATTGCATACATACATACATTGCATACATACATTGCATACATACATTGCATACATTGCATACATACATTGCATACATACATACATTGCATACATACATTGCATACATACATTGCATACATACATTGCATACATTGCATACATACATTGCATACATACATTGCATACATACATACATTGCATACATACATTGCATACATACATTGCATACATTGCATACATACATTGCATACATACATTGCATACATACATTGCATACATTGCATACATACATTGCATACATACATACATTGCATACATACATTGCATACATACATTGCATACATTGCATACATACATTGCATACATACATACATTGCATACATACATTGCATACATACATTGCATACATTGCATACATACATTGCATACATACATACATTGCATCCATACATTGCATACATACATTGCATACATTGCATACATACATTGCATACATACATACATTGCATACATACATTGCATACATACATTGCATACATACATTGCATACATTGCATACATACATTGCATACATACATACATTGCATACATACATTGCATACATACATTGCATACATACATTGCATACATACATACATTGCATACATACATACATTGCATACATACATTGCATACATACATTGCATACATACATTGCATACATACATTGCATACATACATACATTGCATACATACATTGCATACATTGCATACATACATTGCATACATACATACATTGCATACATACATTGCATACATACATTGCATACATTGCATACATACATTGCATACATACATTGCATACATACATACATTGCATACATACATTGCATACATACATTGCATACATTGCATACATACATTGCATACATACATACATTGCATACATACATTGCATACATACATTGCATACATTGCATACATACATTGCATACATACATACATTGCATACATACATTGCATACATACATTGCATACATTGCATACATACATTGCATACATACATACATTGCATACATACATTGCATACATACATTGCATACATTGCATACATACATTGCATACATACATACATTGCATACATACATTGCATACATACATTGCATACATTGCATACATACATTGCATACATACATACATTGCATACATACATTGCATACATACATACATTGCACATACATTGCATACATTGCATACATACATTGCATACATACATACATTGCATACATACATTGCATACATACATTGCATACATTGCATACATACATTGCATACATACATACATTGCATACATACATTGCATACATACATACATGCATACATTGCATACATACATTGCATACATACATGCATACATTACATGCATACATACATACATTGCATACATACATTGCATACATACATTGCATACATTGCATACATACATTGCATACATACATACATTGCATACATACATTGCATACATACATTGCATACATTGCATACATACATTGCATGCATACATACATACATACATTGCATACATGCATACATTGCATACATACATACATTGCATACATTGCATACATACATTGCATACATACATACATACATTGCATACATACATACATACATTGCATACATACATACATACATACATTGCATACATACATACATACATTGCATACATACATACATACATACATTGCATACATACATACATACATTGCATACATACATACATACATACATTGCATACATACATACATACATACATTGCATACATACATACATACATACATTGCATACATACATACATACATACATTGCATACATACATACATACATACATTGCATACATACATACATACATACATTGCATACATACATACATACATACATTGCATACATACATACATACATACATTGCATACATACATACATACATACATTGCATACATACATACATACATACATTGCATACATACATACATACATACATTGCATACATTGCATGCATACATACATTGCATACATTGCATGCATACATACATTGCATACATTGCATGCATACATACATTGCATACATTGCATGTATACATACATTGCATGCATGCATACATACATTGCATGCATACATTGCATGTATACATACATTGCATGCATACATACATTGCATACATTGCATGCATACATACATTGCATACATTGCATGCATACATACATTGCATACATTGCATACATACATACATTGCATACATTGCATGCATACATACATTGCATACATTGCATGCATACATACATTGCATACATTGCATGCATACATACATTGCATACATTGCATGCATACATACATTGCATACATTGCATGCATACATACATTGCATACATTGCATGCATACATACATTGCATACATTGCATGCATACATACATTGCATACATTGCATGCATACATACATTGCATACATTGCATGCATACATACATTGCATACATTGCATGCATACATACATTGCATACATTGCATGCATACATACATTGCATACATTGCATGCATACATACATTGCATACATTGCATGCATACATACATTGCATACATTGCATGCATACATACATTGCATACATTGCATGCATACATACATTGCATACATTGCATGCATACATACATTGCATACATTGCATGCATACATACATTGCATACATTGCATGCATACATACATTGCATACATTGCATGCATACATACATTGCATACATTGCATGCATACATACATTGCATACATTGCATGCATACATACATTGCATACATTGCATGCATACATACATTGCATACATTGCATGCATACATACATTGCATACATTGCATGCATACATACATTGCATACATTGCATGCATACATACATTGCATACATTGCATGCATACATACATTGCATACATTGCATGCATACATACATTGCATACATTGCATGCATACATACATTGCATACATTGCATGCATACATACATTGCATACATTGCATGCATACATACATTGCATACATTGCATGCATACATACATTGCATACATTGCATGCATACATACATTGCATACATTGCATGCATACATACATTGCATACATTGCATGCATACATACATTGCATACATTGCATGCATACATACATTGCATACATTGCATGCATACATACATTGCATACATTGCATGCATACATACATTGCATACATTGCA
This sequence comes from Harpagoxenus sublaevis, assembly GCA_030770355.1. NCBI lineage: Eukaryota > Metazoa > Arthropoda > Insecta > Hymenoptera > Formicidae > Harpagoxenus > Harpagoxenus sublaevis. The sequence continues at coordinate 18,956 of JASTWR010001835.1, read as the reverse complement.
TGCATACATACATTGCATACATTGCATGCATACATACATTGCATACATTGCATGCATACATACATTGCATACATTGCATGCATACATACATTGCATACATTGCATGCATACATACATTGCATACATTGCATGCATACATACATTGCATACATTGCATGCATACATACATTGCATACATTGCATGCATACATACATTGCATACATTGCATACATACATACATTGCATACATTGCATACATACATACATTGCATACATTGCATACATACATACATACATTGCATACATACATTGCATACATACATACATTGCATACATTGCATACATACATACATACATACATTGCATACATACATTGCATACATACATACATTGCATACATACATTGCATACATACATACATTGCATACATACATTGCATACATACATACATTGCATACATACATTGCATACATACATACATTGCATACATACATACATTGCATACATACATACATTGCATACATACATTGCATACATACATACATTGCATACATACATACATTGCATACATACATACATTGCATACATACATTGCATACATACATACATTGCATACATACATACATTGCATACATACATTGCATACATACATACATTGCATACATACATTGCATACATACATACATTGCATACATACATTGCATACATACATACATTGCATACATACATTGCATACATACATACATTGCATACATACATTGCATACATACATACATTGCATACATACATTGCATACATACATACATTGCATACATACATTGCATACATACATACATTGCATACATACATTGCATACATACATACATTGCATACATACATACATTGCATACATACATACATTGCATACATACATACATTGCATACATACATTGCATACATACATACATTGCATACATACATACATTGCATACATACATTGCATACATACATACATTGCATACATACATACATTGCATACATACATACATTGCATACATACATACATTGCATACATACATACATTGCATACATACATACATTGCATACATACATACATTGCATACATACATACATTGCATACATACATACATTGCATACATACATACATTGCATACATACATACATTGCATACATACATACATTGCATACATACATACATTGCATACATACATACATTGCATACATACATACATTGCATACATACATACATTGCATACATACATACATTGCATACATACATACATTGCATACATACATACATTGCATACATACATACATTGCATACATACATACATTGCATACATACATACATTGCATACATACATACATTGCATACATACATACATTGCATACATACATACATTGCATACATACATACATTGCATACATACATACATTGCATACATACATACATTGCATACATACATACATTGCATACATACATACATACATACATTACGTTATACGTTATATTACATACATTATACGTTCCGTTATACGTTATACTTTACGTTATACGTTATACATTACGTTATATTACATACATTATACGTTCCGTTATACGTTATACATTACGTTATACATTACGTTATACATTACGTTATACATTACGTTATACATTATACGTTATACATTATACGTTATACATTATACGTTATACATTATACGTTATACGTTATACGTTATATTACATACATTACGTTATACATTACGTTATACATTATACATTACGTTATACAATATATTACATACATTATATACGGTATATACATTATGTTACAAGGGTATTCGATAATGTCCCCACGGTAACGTATCGGTCGAATCCGGTAACATGTACCGCTTGTCGTCGTACGGACTCAGAGCGATTTTCGTCTCGGACACTGTACGCACTTGGTGCAGTTTCGATCTTATACACGACTGGCGACGAGTCATTTCAATCTCGTCGTTCAGACACCGCGTGTAGTCATCGAACTTTATAGTACGCGCTACTACGTTACTCTTGACACCTTTTGCTTTCTTAGTGTCTTTTTTACCATTGACTCGCAAGGCGTACATTTTCGCCCTGAGTCCAACAAATTTGGTCATGATCGCGCCATTATTTTCATCTTTCATCAAGCCCGGCACTTTCTTGTTCTCAAGCGGTATACCGTACGCGTTGTCGACCGGATAATCGCTCGTATCAAACCTAGCGATATCACGTTTCACGTTCTCGTACACATCCTCGCACTCTATACGGTAGATCAAACTGTCAGTGTCTGTTTAGGAATAAGCGTTCAATTTAATCGATAATTTTCAACCCGATCTCTCGCGCGCTCCGCTTGCGCCCGCGTGCCGTACGCTCAGTGTTACGCGTGACGAGCGAAGCCGAGCCGGCCCGATCCGTCGGCGTAAACAACGCTCGGGTCGGCAGAAGACGATCGCCTGAGTCGACATTCCAACGCGTATTGAGACGGTTCGAATTGTGGCAATTGTAACGTGCATCTTGAGATAACGCGCCTACGCCTTTTCGTGATCTCGGTTCCCTGCATTACACGCGAGGACCGTACCGGCTGTGTTGCGTGCATCTGAGTGCATCTCCACGTGCACCTCCAACTCAGAGCGAATTCCGAGCTCTGTCGCCCGCGAACGAGTCTACGTCGCGGTGCTTCGTCTCATTACCGTTTTTCGTGTACCGTTGTCGTCTTCGTAATACCAAAGACAAGAGTGCGTGCATTTAAACGCATCGTAAGTGCAATTTGTGATACCGCTCGCCTCTACCGCCAACATTGACATTAAACATGTGACGTGACATAGTCACGTCCACCGCCCGGACGGCTCGGCCGAGGGGAAAGCCGGGGATGCTGCCTCGACCCGAGTCGAGGAGGTATATTTGAGTTAATTATTTGTCTTTGCGAGGCGTAAGTTGTAGGAGGAGCGCGGCGAGTGTCGCGGGGTGGGCAGCCAGCCACCCAATGTAACGACCACGTGTCGCGACGAGGGAGAAACCACGTGTCGGCGGGGACCGAGCGGAGCAGCACGCCGACAACCGAGTCACGTCCGGACCCGCCGCCGGGCCGTCCCGCGGTCCCGCGAGGGGCGGCAAGACCCCCGAGCCCGCCGCAACAAGGAAGCCAAGGGAGCGCCGCCACGGTGTGTGAAGGACGCAACGCCGCTGCTGCAGGGCGGACGTGCGATCCCGGATGCCGCCGCCGGGGACCTAGAATGCACCGGTCAGTGGCCAAGGCCTGGCCAGCCTGGCACACCTGCATCGGACTCAGAGAAGTCCCGACCGGTACCGCCAGTAAAACGAGGCGATGAGCACCCCACTTGAAAGTCCCGCGGGCGAGCGGCAGACGTCACGTGGGACGTCGCGAGCGGCGAGAGCAGCGCAAGGAGCGGATCGGCGGAGCTGAGCGGCCGCGGGCGGCCGCGCATGCGCGGGGACCCAACGCGGTCCGAACCGGCGAACGACTTGGCACTGTCGTGCTGGCTGGCGAGCGAGAGGCATCCTGGAGCCGAGACGAGTCCGCCCCGACCGAGCAGCCGTCCTGAGCAGCGCAGCGACACATGTAAGGCTACCACCCCGGTATCTCGTTGCGTCCGGTGTGTGACCCCGGCCTCCGCCTCACTTCGATTACCTTTTCTTTGTGCTACCTGCGCACGTACGTTTATCTCGTGCCAGGAAGTTGGTCGGTACCTAGGGTACCTTTGCCTTGAGACGCGGACAAAGGAGGCTGGCCGGGGGCGCACACAAGTTTGAGCTCGCGTAAGAACCCTCCTCGGGGACCAGTGCGGCCGACAGTCGCGAGTGTGGGTATGTGTGGGGAAACTTTCCGTGCGCGGTTGCGTCGGGCGTATCGCGCGTGTCGGATGCGCCCGTAGAATGAGACCGTGACGTCGGGGGTTTCTGTGGAATCGCGGAATCGCGGGGATTATTAGTGTCGTTTCGCGGATTCCGAGTGAGAGTGTCGCGGAGGGTATCGGGATTGTCTCGCGAACGTTGTGATACGTGTCGGGGGAAGTTCGGGTCTCGGGTAAATGGTCTCGCGAACGTTGTAAAGCGTATCGGGAGAAGATTAAAGTCCCGCGAGCGTCGTGAGACGTGCCGGGGGCAATTGTTACGGTTATTGCGTCACGGGCGGCCGAGGAATGTCGCGCGGGTTTTTGCCGCGCATTCGCTGAGGCCGCCGCGAAAACGAGCGTGATTAGAGTTTCGCGAGCGTCGGAATTTCGGGTTTAAAGGAGATTTCGAATCGGTCTTTCGAGTCTCGGCGGAATACGGAATTGCGAATATTCGAGTGTGTTGTATGAATGAAGCATGATATTACTGTTATTCGCGGATATACTTGCGATTCTATTACTGTTCCCTTCCGCAAATATACTTTCTTTTATCTTTCCACCAACGTTCTATTTCTATTCGCAAATATACTTTTATGTGTTATATATTATTTGAGTGTGTTGATTGCGTTGCGCCGCCTCTCCCTTTCCTCAAAGTATCAAACTCGCCCCGCGCCCTGAGTGGACGTACGTGTCCGGGCGATCGCGTCAAGATTAGGCTCACGAAACGTGGTGCGCGTATTCGCACCTGGCGCCCAAGTTTTCGCGTTACTTCGCGAGCATCGTGGAGATTGGAATACCTCGCGAATACCTCGAGATTACCTGTTGAAGTACCTCGTGAATACCTCGAGAATTGCCTACTGGAATGCCTCGCGAACGTCGCGGGAATTGACCATTGGAATACCTCACGACTATCTGAATACCTCGCGGATATCTCCGGCCTGATTACCTCGCGGATACCTGTGTCTTGCCTTTTTACCTAACTATTGGTGGCTAATTTGCAGCCGCGCCTCCTCGGCGGGCGAGACCGAGGAAAAACGGGTTGCAAACAATATTTAATCTCAATAATTTGGAGCCGTTATTTCAAAGTCCTTCCGCCTTGGTGTGCGAACCTTCGTCAAGGTTGTATCAGCAACCATCAACAACAAACAGTGTCGGTGTACATAATTTTACATTTGTCGCTATACAGAGGAGACATGTACTCGTGATGAAATTCATACAAACATATCTTTGATATGTCGAGGATACACATGCCTACGTAGATCGGTTTGTTAAATTTCACCTCGAGTTTGCGCATTTCTATTGCAACCAAATGTTCCGAAAATATACTTCTACTATGAAAATTTGGTTTAGCGATCATTGCCTCCGCGCCGTATCTACCCTCCCAATGAGTCAATAATTTTACGTCTACATGATTACGCACATTCTCCATCGTTTTCCCGAAAACCGCGTTATTCATCAATTTATATAAATTCTTTTCGAAATCGTTTGTCGCGCGCGTTCTAAATCGTGTGTTTAATTCGATGTAATCGCGAAGCCATGGAGATTGAGCGAATTGCAATACGCGATGTATTTTTGTAACTCGAAGGCCATGGCGCGTGCATTGCTGAAGGTTGCGATAGTGTATGACGTAGCGCTTCTTATCGCACACAGTTGCAAGGAGCTTGACCTGCCGCGCGCCAGGTGGCTTATCGCGCGTCGGACAGAACGGTAGGTCAGCGTGCGCGTCGTGTTTATTTTGTGGGTACTCCAGATCGACCTCGAGAATATAACCTGTGGGCGAATTCGTATCGATCGCGCTAAAATCAAAATTCGAAACGTCTTCGATCCATCGAAAATCGGCGTACGGAAGTGGTTGGCACATTGCCCAACCGTACAAGTTGTTTACGTCGAAATACATTAGGTACGACGATGGTTTCGATGGATCGAACGACTGCATGTACTTGTTATTGGCTCGCGCGTATCTGCCTGAACATTGACTCAGACCGCCGCGAATACCGCGTTCGATAAACATTACCATATCTATATCGGTTAGCAGTTCGAAATTTACACGAGTATGCTTCAACATGACGTCCCATGTGAAACCTGGCAATGTGTAGTAATAAGCGGGGTCTAGTCCGTAACTTTTGATGCAACTGTCACGAAAATTTTCGAAAACGTCGGCCAATAACAAGACATCTGTTTTTAAATACAGATCGCTGTATTCTCCCAAGGTTCGAACGGAGAACCGCTGCCAAACGTTCACGGCGTGCGCGTAATCGCTCTCGGATACAGTGTCACCGACCAATGAACTGTAAAATGATTCGCGCGGCGGTAAACGCGTGTCCTGCAACTTGTCCACGCAATCCACGTATTCGTAAAGAAAGACACCTTTTCGCGTCAGTAGTTCTAAATCGTGGACTGATAATTCGGAAAATTTGGAACGTACAATTTTTAATTTGTCCTTATCGAGGAAGGATGCCAATTTCTCGAGACTAGTGGTGAGAAATTTTAACGAATCGATGAACCGTAACTTTATATTGTTTCGCGAATCTGATTTATCGGCTGTGTCTTTAACGTTTTTCGTGAACGAGATATATTTTTCTTTAGTTAACGGTAGTACTTCGATTGAACCTTCGAACGCGGAAGCTATTTCCTTTATGATAAAATGTGCGTCATAGCCGGATAAATTGTGAAACACTACGGGAATGACATATGAGTCTTTATAGTTGAGATTGCAGTTTGAATGCGCGGGACCTCTGTAACGACCGGTCAGATGGCAATGATCGCGTACTCGCTCCTCATCGTCGTTTAGTGTGAACGGTTTTCCGCAAATGTGGCAGTGCGTCGCGCTGTGAAACGCATGCCACTGTTCTTTCGAGAGCGTTTCCATGGGGACATTGGCGGATAAAATACCCTTTACGCGATGCGCTATTTCTTCGAGTTCGTTGGCGAACCACGCGACGCAATCCTTATCGCGGCGAAACCGATACGTACATAACGAGTCGTCGTACGAGCACTGCACGTAGTATCCTATGCTAAATACCTCGTGGCGTTGATATGCGTACGTTAACGTTCTCTCATCCGCGTCCATCTTCTCCAGGGTGCATTCTAGATCGGCGTACACGACGAACGGGAGCCGCTCCTTCCTGTTGTAGTTGCGGAAGCTCAACCATTTGTCGTCATCGCTCGGTAGTCGGATGGCGCAGTCGTTCATCTCACTGCAGTCTACCGTGTGCGATTGCAACTTGTCGCTCGAACTAAAATAATGTAGACATCTGCAAAAAAAATTTGCAATTTTTACATATATCTTTTATATAAAAAATATAATATATCGTATATTATGTTTAGGATTCGATAAAGTCGGTGTAATGGGCGCTGTAGCGATAGCAAACGGCCCTGGCGCGAGCACAAACAACCCTCGGGCTCGACCCGAGCTCGCCCGGAATCACCCGGTTGTCGCGCCTATTATTCCGACCTCGCGGTTGCACACCGCGCACGCGTTTCCTAATTTATGTATATCGCGCAACGCGTTACATCGTGGATCGATGGTGATTCGTCCTTCGCGAGCTCAACGACCCCCGTCAAGGGTCTCCTATCGGGACGAAGGACGATCGTGATCGATCCGCGCTCTCTTCTGTTCGGTCTCTCTAAGAGAAAAGTCGAGCCGGCCGTTCGCGGAAATTATAATCTCGGGAGTGTTCTCGAAAGTAATTGCGCGGCGTTCGTTAAGTTTCATCGCGAGCCGCACCCGCTCGATTGGTCGCCGCGTGAAACATCGTACATCGCTCTTTCGTTTTCACGTGAAAGGAAGAGTGAACCGGTATTCGTCGCGTTAGCACCCGATCGATTGGTCATCGCGCGAATTCCGGGAAATTGGGTACGCATCGAGCACCCGTGCAAAGGGTTGCCTCGTGCACACAAGTTTCGTCGCGATCTGCACCCGCTCGATTGGTCGTCGCGCGAAACGTATCATTCCCGAGTTTTCCGTTCGCCAAAGATTCGAAGTGGCGAATCATTGTAACGGATCACGCATTTACGCCGTGCGCGGTAGCGTGATCTTCCGAGAAAGAACCGTGTCGACGTCGATACCGTCACACGATTCAACCCGAGTTTTCGCGAGTGCATCCTTCCGATCGTTGCGAGAAACCGGCGAAGGCTCCGAGGAGCATTGATCTATTCAAGCGAAGCAGGCGGTCGATCCCGATATCGAGCCCGCTCGCGGCCATCTTGTCGTGCCGCTCCGTTCTCATCGTTAACGCGGAATTACCGCGTCTCGTACATTTAAGTTACGTTTTATGTAAAACTCGTGCCCGCTATCGCGGTCCGAGTTACTATAAGGGCGTCTGAGCATCTCGCGAGTCATCGCGTTCGCGGTCGCTCATCTGCGTCGCGAGCAAGATATCCGTCGGTCGCGTTCAAGATCTCCGATCGCGAGGGCGGTCACCACGCGCTCTTCAAGATCTCCGTTTCGCGAGCCATCGCAGAGGATCCGAGTGACGCAAGATTTCCGTTCCGACATCTCCGCAGATGCTCAGCCCGCTCGGTCGCGCGAGTGCGAAACACGTTGTAAACTTTCGTGTGAATAAATTGTGCTCGTGAATAAAAAACAAAAGTGCGCGTGTCATCTCTCTCCCCTCCTCGCGAATCCTCTCGGACCTTGCCTCGCGCCCTTGTCAGGGTGGTCCCGGCATTCAATTTCGTGTCCCGAGGTTACCTCGGCCGAGCACGAAACATTCTGGTCCTTCGAGCCGGATCGAGGCAATTCACATTCCGAGGATTGCGAGAGTGTAGACACGCATCTCAGGAACCTCGACGAACATCATGAGTGAGCTGCAAGAAAAGCAGCTGCTCGAAAGGCAGTCCCAGCGACTACGATCGGTCGATCGCGCGCTGGAAAACTTTAAGAAGATTGGGAAAAATAACCTGACTGCGGCAAAGATCCGCGTTCGAATCAGTGCATTGAAGGACGTCTGGGCAGAAATCAAAGGTGGACATTTCGCCCTCATGGCCGCGATTCCTACGGTGAATCAACCTACTCACGACTACTTCAGGACTGACCAGTATGCTACCTACGAGGAAAAATATATGACTGCGTACGAGTACATGAACGAGTGTCTCGAGGAGCTGGAACCGTATGTAAGTCCGAACCAATCTTTCGCTTCCGGACCGCAGTCACCAGCATTTCCGTCCGCGTTTTCTTTGTCACATCTTCCGCCGATAAAACTTCCTCCGTTTGACGGGAAGTACGAGGAATGGGAGAGCTTTCGCGATCGGTTTACGTCCCTCATTATCAAGAATAAGGACGTCTCAAATTTCTCGCGTATGCATTATTTAATTTCATGCCTCCGGGACCGCGCTCTTGATTGCGTGAAAAATCTCAACGTTACCGCGGAGAATTTCGAAATTGCATGGAATATGTTGAATGCGCGCTTTGAGAACAAACGCCGTTTAATAAGTATTCACATGTCAACGCTGCTTAATTTGCCAACGGTCTCGAAAGAATCCGCTCTCGAGTTGCAATCATTACGCGATAAAATAAACACAGCAGTCGCGGCTTTAAATAAATTAAATCGCACGCCGGAAGAATTATGGAGCGATATTCTAATAAGTCTCGGGTCACAAAAACTCGATGCAGTAACGCGAAAGGCATGGAATCTAAGGTTTAGTGAGGATCGGAATCCTCCGTCATATGACGAATTTAAAAAATTCTTGGATAACCGAATCCGAGCTCTCGAAGATTGGAAGCTCCCCCCTTCTTCCTCCGACAAGTCAAAAAATCCGAATACTCATAAGATTAGCGCGAATGTGTGCGCGAAAACTGTCCCGCCATGTTCGTTATGCAAAGCGAAGCATGCTTTCTCGGTCTGTCCGCAATTTACCGGGAAGAGTCCGAATCAACGACGAGAGATTGTACAAAAAGAGAGGCGGTGTTTCAATTGTTTAAGTCAAAATCACGGAGCAAAAACGTGCTCCAGTACATATACATGTCGTCTTTGTCAAAAGAAACATCACACGCTGCTTCACGTGGATTCCGACTCTTCCGCGAAACCCGCAGAGGTCACGGCGTCGACCGAAACGCCGAAAACCGTTGAATCGAAAAGTAACGAAATAAATTCGTTGTTTGCGTCGTCGCATGCCAATCGTTCGCATGTTTTGCTCGCTACGGCTCGGATCACCGTCAGCTCGTCGTCGGGCCGTTCGGTCGTCGTGCGAGCCTTGCTCGATCAGGGCTCCGAAATGACCTTTATAACCGGGAAACTCGCGCAGTGTTTACGGCTGGAGAAAATTCGAATGCCGACTTCGGTTTCGGCTGTCGGGTGTGTAAACGCAGGAACTTATCGTTACGCGGCTCGAGTAACGATCTCTCCGAAAAACACACAGACTCCGGCATTCTCGACGACCGCGCTGATTTTAAAATCGCTAACGGCATACGCGCCCAAGCGCTTGCCGATCGAGCATACGTTGGCTCATCTCGAGGATCTCCCATGGGCTGATCACGACCCCATGAGCGCAGATCCTATAAGTATCATTATAGGCGCTGATTTGTACAGCGCTCTTATAACAGATGGAATTCGAAAGGGGGCGGTAGGACAGCCTATCGCTCAAAATTCGGTGTTGGGATGGGTAATATCGGGGCCCATCGCTTCTTCTCAGGTGGCATCTCACGCCACATCGGTTGAATCGTCGTGCGATCAACCATCGTTCATGGTGAATGCTCACCATTGTCTCAATTCCCTGTCGCTCGAACAGGAGCTCAGACGGTTTTGGGAAATCGAAGAGATTCCGCGAAAGGCGAATCTCACTCCCGAGGATGAAAAATGCGAGGAGCATTTTCGCCTCACTCACTCACGCTGTCCTGACGGACGATATATGGTTCGCCTTCCATTTAAGGAGGGCCCTCCAATCGAAATTGGGCATTCTCGAGCTATCGCCGAGAAATGTCTCAAAGGGTTAATTCGGAGATTCGCTACTCATCCGGAGCAACAGGAAGAGTACTCCGAATTTCTTCGCGAATACGAAGCTCTCGGGCACATGCAAGAAGTGCCGGCTTCTAGCTCAGCGGATACGCAATGCGTTTTTATTCCGCATCATCCGGTAATCCGGGAAGGTAGTACCACTACACATCTGCGTGTAGTGTTTAATGCGTCATGCCTCACGTCTAACGGATCATCGTTAAATACTCATCTTCTATCTGGTCCTAAGCTTCAACCCGATCTGCCAGTCGTCATTTTACAGTGGCGTCAATTTCCATTCGTGTATACGGCCGATGTCACAAAAATGTACCGACAAATCTTAGTAGATCCGCGCGACGTGACGTATCAGAGGATTCTCTGGCAGGAGAATCCCTCCGAACCTCCTCGTGAATTCATCTTGCTCACAGTAACGTACGGTACCGCGTCGGCTCCGTTCTTGGCGCTTCGCGTTATCGAGCAATTAGTCCTTGACGAAGGAGCGGCCTTTCCGTTGGCCGTTATCATTCTTCGCAAGAAAAAATATATCGACGACGTTCTCTTTGGCGACGACAATCGCGATCGCCTTCGTCAAGCTCGCGATCAACTCAGAGCACTCTTAAAAAAGGGCGGCTTTGAGCTACGAAAATGGGCGAGCAACGACTCGGAGCTCTTGTCAGATATCGATCCGGCAAATCATGGTCTCGCATGCAATAAAATTTTGCAAACTGACGAGAATTTAAAGATACTCGGAATTAGCTGGAATCCCGCGCGAGATGTATTCCAGTTTCAAGTCACTATCGAAGTCCAAGTTCCGAACTCAAAACGAACAATTCTCTCCATGATCGCGAAGTTATTTGACCCGCTCGGATGGGTCACCCCCGTAACGATTACCGCGAAAGTTTTTATGCAACGATTGTGGCGTATCAAACTCGAATGGGACGACGAGCTCCCCCCTGACGTATTTCACGACTGGCAAATGATTTACAATAAGATATCCGCGCTAAATGAGATACGGCTACCGCGTTGGACGGGTCAGGAGTCAGACTCCGTTCGCTGTGAGTTGCACGGCTTCGCCGATGCATCTACCGTTGCATACGCCGCCGTCATATATCTTCGCGTCATTTCAAAGTCGGGCGACGTAACAATTTCGCTGCTCGCGAGGAAAGTCGAAAGTCGCTCCGATCAAAACGCTGAGCGTCCCCCGTTTGGAGCTCTCCGCCGCGTTATTATTGGCTGAGTTAATGGAATTTGTTCAAGAATCAATCGCGGTTGATGTATCCGCGCGCTATTGCTGGAGCGACTCCGAAATCGTACTCGCATGGTTGAGACAACACCCGTCTTATTGGAAAACGTTCGTCGCGAATCGCGTGTCGAAAATTCAGTCGCTTCTCCCGAACGTGACATGGCGTCACGTGGCTACCGAGGACAATCCCGCAGATTGTGCATCTCGCGGATTGCTCGGCCACGAATTAGTGAACCACCCGTTATGGTGGCAAGGACTACCATGGCTCAAGTTCTCTCCAGAAAAATGGCCTGAAGGCCGTACCCCGAGTCTCGCGGAAACTCCGCTCGAAGAAAGAGTCGCCAATGTGCACGTGGCAAACCCTCCCGTATCGTGGGATCTCGCAGAAAAATATTCAGATTGGTCTAGACTTATTCGCGTCACCGCGTACATTATGAAATTTGTTTCGCGCTGTCGCCGCGTGGATAAGTCGTCGGCTCTCGCGTCTCAAGGAATCGCCTTGTCGGCCCAAGAGTGTCGTCGCGCTCGCACATTCTGGCTCAAGACGATTCAATCCGAGCTATTTTCCGACGAACTTGCCGCGCTGACCAATAATAAACAATTAAGCTCGAAAAGTCCGCTTTTGTCGTTAAATCCATTTGTGGATAACGAAGGACTGCTCAGAGTCGGAGGACGCTTAAAAAACGCTCCGATCTCATTCAACGCCAAGCATCCAATATTACTCGCGTCGCATCCGTTAGTAACTCTAATCATTCGGCAAGCTCATTCGAAAGCGCTTCACGCAGGCACGCAGCTAACGCTCGCAACGTTGCGACAAAATTTCTGGATCTTACGAGCTCGGAGCTCAGTCCGATCGATAATACATAAATGCGTAATCTGCACGCGTGAAAATGCAGTCGTGCCTCAACAGCTCATGGGAGATCTTCCTACGCTGCGAGTATCTCCGCCATCCCGCAGTTTCTTACATTGCGGTCTCGATTACGCGGGACCCGTACAAGTTCGAGCTTCCGGTGGCCGCGGAATTATCTCGAGAAAAGCGTATATCGCGCTCTTCATCTGTCTCGCGACCCGCGCGATACACTTAGAGTTGGTAGGAAATTATTCCACGTCCGCATTCTTAGATGCTTTCTCCCGGTTTTGCGCTCGTCGAGGATTGCCGGAATCAATGTACTCCGATAACGGAACCACGTTTGTCGGAGCCGACTAAAGAGTTGTCGCAAGCATATCAAGCCGCAGTTAACGATCCGAATTTTCTCAACGCTACCGCGTCCGATAATGTCAAGTGGCATTTCATCCCCCCGTCCGCGCCACATTTCGGTGGTTTATGGGAAGCAGGGGTCCGTAGCGTAAAACATCATCTCCGCCGGGTACTCAAAGATCACACGCTCACATTTGAAGAGCTAACGACTTTATTGTGTAGAATCGAAGCGTGTCTTAATTCGCGTCCCCTCGCCCCGTTGAAAGACACATTGGATGACTACGAAGTCTTAACGCCCGGACATTTTTTAATCGGATCTGCGATCACGGTCAATCCGGAGCCTTCTTTGTTAGATTTACAAGAAAATCGGCTGTCGCGGTGGCAGCGCGTTCGTCATTCGACCGAGCGCTTCTGGAAATTGTGGCAAACCGATTACGTAAACACGTTGCAACAACGTATTAAATGGAAAAAATTGAAAACGCCCGTGAGAATGGGGCAACTCGTTTTATTGCGGAATGCCACATTGCCTCCTTGTAAATGGGAGCTCGGCCGAATCACTCAGTGCCACGCCGGCTCCGATGGATTGATTCGTGTAGTAACTGTCAAAACCGCGACGTCTGAGTATACCCGTCCTATCGTGAAACTATGTTTGCTACCGATTGACTGTGAGACGCTTTCTGACGAGACTTCCGACAACGATTCGAATTCTCTTCAGCTTCCGCGTCCCTAATCAGTTCGTCACGGCGGGCGGTCCGTGCAATATTCCCCCGCATAGAATGTAAGTATTGTACAGCGTTATTCAGTAAAGTGTTGTAAAATAAAGTTCTGTGATAGTTATGTAAGTCTGCGTTCGATTAGTTTATAAGATTCATTGCGTCCTCATATCGACCTCCTCGAATCTCGTCAATACATAGGGTTGTCTTTAATGGAGGAAGAAAATTTCGAAACTAAAGCTTCGAGGCGGGCGGTATGTTTAGGATTGGATAAAAGTTCGATAAAGTCGGTATAATGGGCGCTGTAGCGACAGCAAACGGCCCTGGTGCGAGCACAAACAACCCTCGGGATCGACCCGAGCTCGCCCGGAATCACCCGGTTGTCGCGCCTATTATTCCGACCTCGCGGTTGCACACCGCGCACGCGTTTCCTAATTTATGTATACCGCGCAACGCGTTACATCGTGGATCGATGGTGATTCGTCCTTTGCGAGCTCAACGACCCCCGTCGAGGGTCTCCTATCGGGACGAAGGACGATCGTGATCGATCCGCGCTCTCTTCTGTTCGGTCTCTCTAAGAGAAAAGTCGAGCCGGCCGTTCGCGGAAATTATAATCTCGGGAGTGTTCTCGAAAGTAATTGCGCGGCGTTCGTTAAGTTTCATCGCGAGCCGCACCCGCTCGATTGGTCGCCGCGTGAAACATCGTACATCGCTCTTTCGTTCACATGAAAGGAAGAGTGAACCGGTATTCGTCGCGTTAGCACCCGATCGATTGGTCATCGCGCGAATTCCGGGAAATTGGGTACGCATCGAGCACCCGTGCAAAGGGTTGCCTCGTGCACACAAGTTTCGTCGCGATCTGCACCCGCTCGATTGGTCGTCGCGCGAAACGTATCATTCCCGAGTTTTCCGTTCGCCAAAGATTCGAAGTGGCGAATCATTGTAACGGATCACGCATTTACGCCGTGCGCGGTAGCGTGATCTTCCGAGAAAGAACCGTGTCGACGTCGATACCGTCACACGATTCAACCCGAGTTTTCGCGAGTGCATCCTTCCGATCGTTGCGAGAAACCGGCGAAGGCTCCGAGGAGCATTGATCTATTCAAGCGAAGCAGGCGGTCGATCCCGATATCGAGCCCGCTTCGCGGCCATCTTGTCGTGCCGCTCCGTTCTCATCGTTAACGCGGAATTACCGCGTCTCGTACATTTAAGTTACGTTTTATGTAAAACTCGTGCCCGCTATCGCGGTCCGAGTTACTATAAGGGCGTCTGAGCATCTCGCGAGTCATCGCGTTCGCGGTCGCTCATCTGCGTCGCGAGCAAGATATCCGTCGGTCGCGTTCAAGATCTCCGATCGCGAGGGCGGTCACCACGCGCTCTTCAAGATCTCCGTTTCGCGAGCCATCGCAGAGGATCCGAGTGACGCAAGATTTCCGTTCCGACATCTCCGCAGATGCTCAGCCCGCTCGGTCGCGCGAGTGCGAAACACGTTGTAAACTTTCGTGTGAATAAATTGTGCTCGTGAATAAAAAACAAAAGTGCGCGTGTCATCTCTCTCCCCTCCTCGCGAATCCTCTCGGACCTTGCCTCGCGCCCTTGTCAGGGTGGTCCCGGCATTCAATTTCGTGTCCCGAGGTTACCTCGGCCGAGCACGAAACATGCGGGAATTAAGGGGGGTGAGAGGGGAGAGGAAAAAGGAGGTAAGGGTGGCGGACCTCGGGGTAGATTTTGGACCGGTCGGGGGGAGTGCTGGTCTTGTGGAAGACGGGGCACTTCCGTTCCGATTGCCCTAGTTTTCAAGGGAAACGAAATTTAGTTGATCTCAGCGGGGGAAGATCAACTTGCGCGACAAACCCCCCGGTTTTAAATTATTCGGGGACATTTTTTGTAAACCGAATAAGAGAAAATTTTGATAATTTTTGTTATGTTGGAAAATTGGATGGCAAAAATTGTTCTTTTAAGATAGACACGGGGTTCCGATGTTTCTATTCTGAATACAAAAATGTTAGAGGAAGGAAAAAGAAATTCGAATAGGGAATTGTAATTTAAAATATCCCACAAGAAGGTTTGTCGATTTAAGTTTTTAAAGGTCGAATTAGGGAGACATTTCTTGAGATGCCAATGTTAGTGGCGGAAATGGTGATAGTTGCCTTTGGGGGTAGATTTTCTTAAGAAGATTAATTTAGAAAACATTTTTGATTCTGCTTTTGGCAACTTGAAATCTTCTGAGGAAAAAGTTCTTTATTGGAATTGAACTTTTCTGAAAAGGTCCCTCCTTTCTTAAAAGAACTCTTTATTAACAATTCTAAGGAATTGAATTTGTCAGAAGGAAATTTTTGCTAACTTTTTGTGCGATTTTCAAGATGTGTTTTCTGAGAATATTGTTGCAGGAAATTGTGAAATACTTAACCATGAAATAGATTTGAGAGATTCTCTTCCCATTAAACAGAGACCTCGTCGAGTCCCGATTCAGATGCGTGGAGAGCAGAGAAAATTATTGAGGAAATGAAGGGACAAGGTGTAATCGAAGAGTCGCAAAGTCCTTGGATTTCCCCGGTTGTCTTAGTTAAAAAGAAGGATGGAACAATAAGGTTTTGCATTGACTTCAGAAAACTAAATGCTGTGACCGTAAAAGATTCCTATCCCCTCCCTAGAATTGACGATATCCTCCAACTTTCCGGAAACTCATGGTTTTCCACCTTGGATTTGAAAAGCGGCTATTGGCAGGTAAAGATTCGTCCTCAGGATAGGGAAAAAACCGCGTTTTCTGTCGGGCGGGCTTTGGCAATTTACAGTCATGCCTTTCGGTCTGTGTAATGCTCCCGCGACTTTTCAACGCTTATGGAAAAGGTTTTACGAAGATTGTTATTTAAAATCTGTTTGGTTTATCTTGATGATGTGGTAATTTTTGCAAAAAATTTTCTTGAAATGCTAGACAATCTTAAAAAAGTATTTCTACGTTTCGCGAAGCGAATTTGAAGATGAATCCGAAATAATGCGTTCTTTTCGGTAAAAACATAAAATATTTAGGTCATGTAATTTCAGAGAGCGGGGTTTCCACTGATCCTGAAAAGATTGTTGCCGTTAGAGATTGGAAGGCTCCCCATACTAAATCGCTGTTACGTAGTTTCCTCGGATTTTGTTCTTACTACCGAAAATTTGTTAAAGGATTTTCTTCTTTGGCCAAACCTCTATTCACGTTAACGGAGAGTAAAACCAAATTTATTTGGGATGAAAAATGCCAACACGCCTTCGGGGAATTAAAACAGAAATTATCTTCCTCCCCGGTACTCTCTTTCCCAAAGGGGGAAGGGGAATTTATTTTAGACTGATGCGTCGAATACAGGAATCGGGGCGGTTTTATCGCAGAAACAAGATGGAGTAGAAAGAGTTATCGCTTACTTTAGTCGCGTGCTTAGTAAAGCAGAGAGGAATTATTGCGTGACTCGACGGGAGCTTCTGGCGATTGTTGATTCCCTTAAATCATTTCACCATTATCTTTTAGGACGAAAATTTTTGATCCGCACGGATCATGTTTCCTTGAGATGGCTGTTGTCTTTCAGAGACCTGGAGGGGCAGTTAGCTCGGTGGAGAGACTCCAACAGTACGAATTCGAAATCATTTACCGAAAAGGGCTTTCCCATAATAATGCTGATGGATTATCCAGGCGGCAATGCGAGACGATGGGTTGTGAATATGTACAAGAATTGAAAAGAAAAGCGCAATTGA
Organism: Harpagoxenus sublaevis; assembly: GCA_030770355.1. NCBI lineage: Eukaryota > Metazoa > Arthropoda > Insecta > Hymenoptera > Formicidae > Harpagoxenus > Harpagoxenus sublaevis. The sequence goes on along the minus strand of JASTWR010001835.1, from coordinate 1,303 downwards.
AACGGAAAATGTGGTTGCTCGAATAGAGTTTGTAGGAGCAAATTTGGAAAACTTGGCGAAAAGAACAAAGAGAAGACCCTAGTATTTCTGAAATCTATCGCGCCAAGGAAACGGGGAAACGCCCTTCTCGTTCAGAAATAGCTTCTGCAGACGTGTCCGCTCGAATCTATTGGTCTTATTGGGACGCGCTAAGTTTAAAGAACGGGATCCTTTATAAAAGGTGGGAGGCCCCGAATTTAAAATCGAGTTTTCTGCAAATAGTGGTCCCTCGTAAACGAGAGAGAGATTTTGAAGCAGGCTCACGATTTCCCTCTGGAGGGCATTTTGGAATCAATAAGACCCTTGATAAAATTAGGAAGCGATTCTTTTGGGCCACTTGCAAGCAGGATGTCGAAGACTGGTGCAGTTCATGTAAAATTTGTATCTCCAAAAAGGGTCCCTCAGGTAAGGGAAATCCCCTTTGCAAATTTACAATGTCGGGGCCCCGTTTGAAAGGATTCAGATGGACATCCTTGGTCCTCTTCCTACAACTTTGTCTGGGAAGAAATATCTTCTTGTCGTTGTGGATTGTTTCACCAAGTGGGTGGAAGCCTTTCCTTGAGGAATATAAGAGCGAAAGCGGTGGCGGAAGTTTTTGTAAAAGAGATTGTCTCCAGGCATGGTATTCCCTCTGAGGTCTATACGGATCAGGGAAGGAATTTTGAATCAAAACTTTTTGCAGAGTTAATGGTACTCCTTGGAATTAAAAAACGAGAACCACCGCCTTACATCCTCAATCGGACGGACAGGTTGAGCGTCAGCACCAAACTCTAATAAATTATCTTGCTAAGTTTATTTCAGAGATCAAAGGGATTGGGATCATTGGATTCCTATGTTTTTGCTGGCGTACAGATCTTCAAAACATGAAACCACTGGTGTGACTCCAGCGGAGTTATACTTTGCTCGAGACCTTAGGCTGCCTTTGGACTTGTTAAGGGAGAGTCCTCCGAAACCTTCTGGGGAAGATCCGCAAGTAGCTAGAGGTTATATTAGGAACTGAGAGAAAAGCTCGAGGAGATCCATTTCAATATTAGGGAACGGATTAATCTCAAATCTTCTTGTGTGAAAAACCCGGTATGATCGAGGGGCTAGGCAGATTCTTTTTCAGGAAGGGGAAAAGTGTGGCTTTATAATCCTCGAAGACAGAAGGGGAAAGCCCCTAAAATTGCAGAGCAAATGGGAGGCCCCTTTTTCATAGTAAAAAAACTGAGTGAGGTAGTTTATTGTATTCGCAAAGTCGCCAAGACATAAGATAAAGTAGTTC